>BQNB010010650.1:0-83445 GCA_026074375.1 Tanacetum coccineum
GCAACAAAAAAATTAGCAGTTTGAATATTGTAACACTTCCCAAAACAATAACCCTGATTTTTCTCCAAAATCCCTAATTTACGCGACATTTCCAAATGCAAAATCCCTAATTCTCAAACCTAAAATCAATGACTGATTCATTATAAAAACACCAAATTCGATTAACACATAATCAAATCAATGACTAATTCACGTCTGTCTAATCTATTGTTTCATCACAAATCAACCAAATTCAATTTCAGGTAATTTTTATTTTTACTTTTAGTGCAGATCGAAATAAAATTCAGTATCACTTAAAACCCTAATATTGATCTCCTTTAATCTATTGTTTTTTAAAATTCGGTATCACTTAAGCATACCTCAAAGGTATTTTCTCAATTAACTTTGTCTAAAGTCATGTTTGTTTTTAAAATTTGTTTCGATTGAATCGAATTATGTAGCTAATCAGGTTTGGTGCATGATCAATTAGATATTAGAGTGGATATATGATTTATATTTATTTTTTCTTGAATCTTGAAACCGGTATTGGATTTAAAAAAGTTTAGGTGCATATTTCTATAATATTTTGATTTTTATTGATTTTTTTTATTAATGATAGCTTGGTATGATTAATTTAAATGGTAGTTTAAAAAAATTAGTAATTACAGATTTAGTGAATTTATAAGGCGAGGAGATGTTAAAGATTTGATTACAAGAAGGATGTTGGTGAATATGCAGTATATTGACGAGGAGCTTCATAGTAGGTAGCTTGTGGTTTATAGCAGCTAGACTATGCGAAGGTTGCTGGGGGCGAATATGTTGTTATCCCAGATGCAAGGACTTGGTGGCTATATAGGTATACCTTTTGTCTAATTGAGTACCCCGTATGAAGCATCCCATCTCAATTACGTATTTGGTAGCCATATATCAATATTACTATATTCTTATATTGAAAGTTTTACTGTCCGAACCGTTAGAAATCTTTATATAACCGTGAGTTTGATTATAGTAACACTGCTTTATAAAAATAAATAAATAACTGTATAAAACTAAACGTAATTTTTATTAGTTAGTTTCTTGGTTTAAATGGCTTATTCTGCTTAGTTTCTTAGTTTATGTTATGCTTATAACAATAGCTTTATAAAATGGTTGCACTATTAGAAACTTTATTTGATGAAGCGCACTTTTAAGTGTTTGATACAATGTCTTAGTAAATGTGATATAGCCCGTTTAAAACTGTTTCATTTCTAGCACCAACTAAATAGGTTTTTAAGTTATAACAGGGAGGAAGTGTTACTAGCTGGACGGAATCCATAGAATGAGACAATATGCTACTGTCTTGGCTGACGACTAATGGTTAAGGATCTCAGCATGTAAGCACTTGAATTCCTACTGTGTTTTAGTTTTGTCTTTATTAATATATATTGGCTTCTTGATACTTTCTTCAGATCAAGGGATATAAAGTGAAACTCAATAGGTTATGTTACCTTTATTAGATTAAGTGCTAAATTTTTCAATTTTTTAATAGTATGCATAAGTTAATAACTGAGCAAGATTTTTAATAAGTTATTTCCAAGTTAATTACTTAATTTTCAAACAGTGAGTTATTTCTTAAATATTACAGAGTATAAACAAAATTAGCCTAGAAAATTAACAAATTTGATTGTTTAGATATCACAGACTTTTCTAGAAAGTTAAGAAATCAATTCATCAATTCAATTAGTTACAAAGTTGGAATTTTATATGTTTGATCTCGAAAATCACGTGTTGCTTTAACTTGATAAATTTTATGTAGGTGGCAATTAGTATTATTAGTTTAAAATGCAAGACTTGATGATTTTGGTGATATTATGTTGCAGGATTATAGAGGTTGTGAATTTTGTTTATGATAATGGCGACCGGAGCTGCTCCAGCTTCCTTTATGGGATTGAAGAGTATGGATAACGGATTAGGGTTTACGAAAACTTCGGATTTTATCAAAGTTTCAGACGTGAAGAGGGTTAAGATTCATAGAACCAACATATCTGTGATTAAGAATTCTAACCGAACCAGATATAGCAGAACTTCGGCCTGCTTCTGAAGGGAGTCCTCTGTTAGGTATAGGCTTTCTGTTACAATCATCTTCATGCTATGTACAGAACTGGTGTATATCCATGTTATGTATCTAATGGAGTTTCTTTTTTGCTTATAGTTCTGGTATAGAAGTATTGTGAATCCACACATAAAACCATCAGGAGGAAAACCCGCCCAGTAATGGTTAGAGATGTAGCTCTTGGTAGTGATCACCCCATAATAATTCAAACAGTGACCACAACTGATACTGAGGATGTGGCTGCAACTGTAGAATAGGTACACTGTTTTGCTGCTTATAATTAATATCATGTGTGGTATCTTAGTATCTGACGAATTGACATTAAACCCTACGGATTTTATAATGATTTGAATTTAAAGTAGTATAAATTGATATGTGGCATCCAAGCATAGTTGCATAGGTATGTTAACTTTTGTCACAAGTTCTAAAAGATAGCTATTAAAGTGTTCCCGAAATAGTATATATTGCATCCTAAGTTGTATTAGTTAACTAATTATTTTTCTTGTGAATACTTTTTAACATGATCTAATAACTAGCTTATGTTAGTATAAGTTTGAGCTTCATATGGGCTGTCAACTTAAAAGTTCATATGAATATGCTGCAACTTTCGGTCAATATGTGAAAAACATGACCATAAGTCAACATGCCACAACTGTGACCTTAAGTTAACATGTCACAACAATGACCTTAAGTATCTTAATGTGAAATGCTGACAAATGTACTTTTTGGTCAGTTTATATACTAATTAATGTAAAATGCTTAAACATTCAAGTATCTTATTATTACTAATTACAAACAGCAGACGCACATCCGAACAAAAATGCATTGAAGCTCTTAAATCTTTACATGCTATAAGCATATTTGATACATTAACGATTCATATCAGGCAAAAAGTGTTTCGGAATCCCACCCGACCCATAGAAAGATAACATGTTTATGTAATCTAGCCAGTTTCCACGTCTACTTTGTTTATGCCAATGATTAATAAATTATTTCTCTTCCAGCTTGTGGTTTTATAGGCTTATGTCTAACAAGGAATAAGTAGTAGAATGAAGATGACCCAACTTGAGTAGGAGCTTCAGCGAGCTCGGCAACAAGTATTTTCTGCGCATATCTTTTCTATTTAACTGAATCCACCTATAAGTATATCTCATTTTTCTTATTGAAATCCATTTATATTTTTTGTAGGGGCATCTTCATTTCAAGTTCAGGAGAACAATCTCAATCAATGAGTGGCAATGGTACGAACATGTTTTCTGAACAACACAGTATGTTTTTTATTCTTCATTGTTTTGCCTGTAAACTTTTTTATTATATTTTGTTTGTATGTTAAGAGGAACAAAAACAACCTATTCCATTATGAAGTTTTCAGCTGCAAATACATGAATGCCCACAGCTTTTATTACTTCTACTTGACAATGGAGGGAATTAAAGAAGGCATTTTGTGTGTAAGAAGTCATAGTTGCATGTGATCTTATTGATGGTAGCACATCATTGGTCCGTTTAATACTTACCAACCTTAAACCATCTGGTATGTCATTATTATTACTACTATATATTTTGAGTATTGCCAGATTTATAATCAATGTGATGCTACAAACAAGCGGCACATTCACATCCCATATAATTTTTTCTCTAATAGTACTAAAACAGCTTTGACGCTTTTAGGTAAAAATGGTTGCATATGAAACATTCTAATCGGTCTCAGAATTCAACCAGAGGAATTAAACGATGTTTTTGGATGATAATACTAATTAGAAGGCTGACAATGAATAGTTTCTTAGATTAGCTAGGGGGCACAAGTCAGTTTAATTGAAAGTTCTAAGAGTGATAGGTTATTTTCGATTATGCATTTAGTTTGATATTTAATAAGTAAATGTTGCTTTTACCTGTATTTAGTTTGTTGTTACTATTTATTTGTTGTATGTCGTTAACTATTAGATTTCAGAACTTTACTGTGGTATATGCATAAAAATTATAAGACTAAGTATGAACATTATGTTATGCAAATGAGCTATAAGATGAAAAAGAGAGAGGTGATGGTGAAAAACAAGTGTTAAAATTGTAATTGAAGGATGAATCTGGATTACATGATTATTGTATATGAGTTCACTAATTATAAAGCCGAGGATGAATAATTTGGATTGTGGCTAGGGGAAAAAGTTAGTCTAAGTTGGAAATTGTTTCAGACATGTAAGGACGTGGTCGATCAGCTATTGTACCAATGTAATTAAATCCTAAGCAGTTCTCGAGGTTTTTAAATATAACAGACTGATACTCTGATATACATTAGGTCTCATACTTCATTTGATAAAATGAAAGTGAGCTAATGTGTTTATAAAATGTTAGAATACCTGCAAAAGTACACTAAGAGTTTCATGTTAGTGGAAATGTAGAGTGCATGCCAGGTTACATAGCTCATATTGCTTTTACTATCATTTTCCCCATTATTATATATAGTTTGAGCATTAGTAAGTTTTATCTATTTAGGTATTAACAAGATTTTATAATCTCTTTTGAGTTTTGATCATATGGTTGGAAGTGGATATTTTGATTTTATGAAAGAGAATGGGATTGATAATGAATTAAATGTTTTCCACATATTGACATCTTTATCAATTTGCACAAAATGCAGTGTTAAATTTATATTATATCAACTTAAAAATGTCCCGTTGTAGTATACTATTCTATGCTAAGAAACTATGATAATGAATTAAATTTTTTCCACATACTGACATCTCTATTAATTTGCACAAATGCAATGTTAAATTTATATTATATCAGCTTAAAAATGTCCCATTGTAGTATACTTTCTATGATAAGAAACTACGATAATGAATTAAATGTTTTCAATCATACTGACATCTCTAATTACGATGTGGATGATAATGGTGGTCTTTTCATTGTAGGCGGAGATAATGATGGGCAATGCCATCAATATCCATAAACAACACCGGTCTTTATAGTGCATTTGGAGGGTCTCTTAATCTAAGCCTATCAGCGCTTGATTTAGTTATGGACATTGATAAGAAAGCTAAATTTCATTAACTACCAAATACGTTGTCATCTCAACCCGAGTTTTGGGACGTAACTGAATTTGGCAAAGAATGCGGCATCAGTGACCCGATATGTTTGTCAGATGATGATTAAGTGGCGATTGTATTATTGTGACTGATAATTGTATGTGAACCATGGTCTTATCTTAACAAACTCCTCTTTAGAGAAAAGCTTATATATGTTAACTGCTAATGAAAATCTTGCATTATTTAAGTAGACTCCCAACAGTTGGATACTTGGATGTGTCAACCCAATTACCATGACTTAACCGTTCTTGACCAAGAAGGTTTGTAATAAAAAATTTATTGGATGTAATAGATTATGACATTTGTTTTTGCTTGTAACAAAATTTATTTTGCTCCACAAGATATATATTGTTCAATCATAAGAAAAAGGCACATGTTGTCAAAACTAGGAAAGACCCATATTACAAAACACGCTCTTAGAAGAGTGATTCATTTTTCATCTTTACAAAAAAAGATACATTCACATAAAGATTTAGAACGCGATGTTTTTTGAAAGAGATTGAAGCAAAGAAGGCACAAGTTTCGGATTTAAAGAAAAAAAGTCAAAGATCCCACACAAAATTTGCAGCGGTCACTGCTAAAGCAAGAGAAAAAGTAACACTCTAGATCTATATGCATCAAACATAGTATGAATTTAAGAATTAACATCGTATGAAGATTTAATTATATGGTATGCTCTAATTAGTTTTCATGGTTATAAGAAGTATTTGTATGACTTTTAGGATGGTCATGTCTTATGAATTTCTCAAAGGTGGGCACATCGGTACGGGGGAGGTGATGTCTATGAATTTCTCAAAGGTGGGTACATCGGCATGACTATGAGTTCCTAGTAAATTTGTACCTATGGAACAATGTGTACCAACAAATCATAAATATTTGCCACCATTAATTATCTGTACATGCTATCTATTTTAGTAAATACCTTTTTTAATTTATAGGATCGCGTGGTTTGAATACAAATTCCAAACAAACTGCAACGAAAAAGAAACATACCAAGAGATGCTTTACTCCAATCAGTTCCTAACTATCGCTTCAAATTCTTCATAGCTAATCTCTCCATCCTGAAACCATGAGAACGTTATGATTAAATGAATGAAAGCATCATCGTCTTTCAAAGAAACTGATTTCTCATTATAAGCTAAAGCTGAACTACCATCATAAATATCAAAATTTAAATTTATTTCAATGTTTTAAACTCTTTCGATACCTAGAACAGGTTGCTCCACTTTAGATTCCTAAGAATCGAACCTCAGCAAGCGTTATTCAAATCTTGTTTGCTTTTCCTGAAACCCGCTAAACAATGTTAAATCAGGTATACAAACTCAGTTAACAAAAAAGTAAGTAAAAAACAGAAGTGTGAGATTTAATGCATACAATGACAATTCCGCACAATCCATCCCTTCACAAATGCTCCCCACTTAACCTAAACATTATAAGATGAAAGTTACAAAAAACCCAAAATCAATCGAGATTCAAAGCAATTGAAAAAGATTGTAAAACACATATTATTAACACACATAAATTAAGATAAATATATATATAATTGGTTACGAAAAAACCACCTCCTGGCGCACTCCTAATCGCACCCTGGTCAGTCTCGCCACAACTTCAAACCTCCAAACAAAATATAAATTAAATTAGATCTGAATAACCATTCTTCATAACTCCTTTGCAAACTCAAATATAAATTGAATTAGACATATACAAACAGTTACTTTCCATTCAATTCAGTATTAGAAAATGTGAGATTTAACATTAAGAAAAAATATAAAAGTTTGGGCAAAAGAAGAACACATACCTACTCAAATCAATAATAACAATAAATGATTTCTTCACAATGGATGAACGATGAATGATGGAGACCTAGTAAACCACATAAGAGAAAACCTTCATAAATTATTACAAAATTCAAAACACAAATATCACAATCAATCAATAGTTTATATAAACCCATCAATAAAAATCAAAACTTGATACAAATCATCACCTAAAATCTTTATCTTTAAAAAATAATACTGGTGTCAAGATTCAAGAAAAAAATAAAAAAAATCAAATATGTACACTCAGATCTTACCTTCGGGTTGTGAAGCTTGGAATATCATATGTGTTTGTGTGCGTGCTTTTTGAATAAGTTAGGGCTAATGAAACTTGCTCTTTAATTAATCATACATTTTTGTAAGGATTGATGATATCATTTCCTTTTTTGAATAGAAATTGATATCTTCTCGTAAAATCTCCAAAACTTTATTCAAATTCATTTGACTTTTCAAACTCAAACAAGAATAGGGCGTGATTTCAGCAACTTATTTAGAGTTATTTTAGCAACATATATGATATTCTGAAGTTACATAACCGTTACTTAAAAATCATACTTGAGAACTGTTTACGTTGCTTTTATTAATTTAATTTTTCAAATGTTATCAAAAATCTGGGATTGCTCTAGTGGTTGAGTCTCTTGTTTGTGGGTGCCAAGACCCTAGTTTGAATCCCACAATATGCCAAATTTTTCGTATATATTTGGGCCAAATTTAATGGCATAATAAATGCCTAGGTAGAATTGATTATTCCAATGTGGCATATTGAATGCCTATGGGTCATTCTTGAATGTATAAGTGGCATAAATAGTTGCTGACTAGGACTTAAAAATTGATGACTTGGACTAAAATTATGCTGCCTAAGATTTCTTTAAAGATGTTGTGGCATTAATTCTGGGTGATGTGGCATTCTTTGGTGATTATATATATATATATATACTAGTTGCAAAACCCGCCCGATGGGCGGGTATGAATTGTGATTATTGTTTTCATTTTCATTTTTGGTTAAATATTTTTTTAAATTTCTTTATTATAGAAACATTTTTTAATCCATTTTGTTTATGTAATTGCTTTTTTATAATAAAGTTTTGAAAAATGTAGGTGGTTGTATTGTTATTTTTTTGAATTTGTTTTTTAAAGATTGTATATTATAAAAAGATTCTTTTAAGCAAATTATGTATTTGTAACCTTTCCCCTAATCCATTATCACATATCAGAAGGCACCAAGCCATGTCCAATTGAGTGATTCCTTTTTTTTTTCTTAAGTGATGTCAATTGTAATCTTTACAAAGAAAACTGCAAACCGATATTTCAATATATAATCTTGTGGTAATAAGAGACTAAATATATACTTTATTAGTTGGCATACATAGATAAGACGTGTTTCAATTGATCTTGATTTTACAGAATAGAACCTCGTTGCGTAGAACATTTTTAAGAAGCTCAAATACAACATGCTTCATCCGTCATTTTAACAACGGTTGTACACGTACCACTCCCTCTCGATATTATAATCAGCAATCTCAACCTTAAAAGCAAACTTCCCACCCACAAGCTTTTTTCAAGTTTGCGAGAAAGCATCCACAACATCTGCCTGTGTAACAACATATATAGTAAGTAATGTTCAAACTCAATAGTAATTCATATTTAAGACGGATTAAGGATCGTTCAACATGCTTTTGTATTTCTGCCAGCTCCCGAGCACTCCTACTGATAAGCATAGATGATCACTTGCATGAGTAAAATGTAAATAAATATAAACGACTAAGATATACTCACAAGTATTCCTTCATATGGGGTTGAGGAATTATTCTAAACATATTAGTAGTAGGATTTATACGTAATACTTATGCGGCTTCACTACAACATAGAAGCAAACCCAGTGCAAAGACTGTAAATGTTAGATATAATAATACATGTCTCAGAGCCAAAAGTGAGAACACTTGTATCAGAGTTTTGATATCCAATGACACCAAATCCTATCCTAAGGATGGTTTACAGCACTGGAAAAAGAGACCAGAAGGGGGATCCAGGTTACAGATTTGACTCTGGTGCAGAGTGAAATTAGTATTTGTAATCATCGACAACCACCGTTTGGATACTGATCCGAAGAGATAAAATGTGATATCAGTTAACCGGAGCAAGTTTTGGTTCAAAAGTTCTTCTTTCATATGGACTGCAATTGTGGATGAAGGAATTCATTGCCTCCAGCATCAGTGATGAGCTTTTTGGATGCTGTGACATCATCACGCTAACTAACTCCAACCGCACAGGAGGTTTGCATGAAGAACCGAGAATCGCTTTCTTGGAAAAGGTATAACCTATAAAAACAAAAGAGCATGTATTAATACCGTTACAAGCAATTCTTTTTTTAATAAGTTTATTAGTCACAATCGATAAAACCAAGTAGCAGTAAAAAAGATAGTTAATAGCACAAATAATTAGCAACACCAATCCCTAACTAAAGAGATACCAGATCAATCATTTTCATAAAAATGAGAAGCAATTGCGAAATATAAACAGGACTTTAATGGTCTCATAGAAGTCTATATGAACCATCTATTGCTAGAAGGTATTTAGTTTGCATAACATGTCATTGATATTTTCTAAAACTTTTATAGTCTCATAGAAGTCTACATCTACTACTTTTATAAGATAGAAGATCATGTGACAATGACTATTTCCTATATTTTATATGACATAAGGAGATTCAACAACATAATAGGTGCACTTGAACCATCTAGGTGCTATTGATTAGCGTAATTATGAAAAAACATAAATATAGCAAATTTTTGAGGAATATAGTTAGATTCCTATGTCTATCTATGAATGGTCAACAGGGTAAGTGTCTGTTTTGCAGGTGGATCATAATGACATTGTCCCTACAGAAGATAGTCTAGAAAATAAGTCTATTAGTCTATTAAACTTTGATATTTCTTAAACACAATGGAGGTCTGGGAGGCTTGAGTGACGGGTCAATATAGGCCATCGTCTACTATAGGATGGAATAGGTAAGGTTCACCCTTAAACTTTTGCCCGTTATTAATAAGTGGAATCACATTCTCTTACAACATATTGTTGATGAGTAAATTATTTTAACTACTTAAAATACTATACGTAAACAAAAGAAAACAAACTCAACTACATGTTTCGGTAAACGGTAAATAAGGTGTTTGGTATTGCTTATTAACACCCCTAATATGTCAGGACTACCGAACTTAAAAACCGCTTATTTGTAACAACTTATTTCAAGCATAAGCAATCGCATAAACAGGCCCAAACTCCTAATAACTTGCAGCCAAACAGAATTAGCACATAAGCATTTATTTTAAAAATAAACCAAAAATCCCTCCCAAATAAGCTCCTTGTGTAAACCCTGTTACAAATAGCCAATAATCTCTCTATATAAGCTTATCCAAACACGCCATAAGTTCTAAATTAGTACTATGCTAGCATATAGAATGTGTTTTTAAGATGATAGCATTCAAAAACGCTTAAAATAGATAGTATGAAAGTAGTCATACCGGAGAATATGAATGATTCAAAAGATGTAATATGAGGTTGTTCGTATACACATCGTAGCTTCCGTAATAAAAGTTCATTCTTTTTACCTCCATGATTAACCAAAACAGGTGTAGTATGTACTTTTGTTAGAACAACAATATGAGTTTGTAATTCGTAAAAGCCTTTGGTACCAACGACACCTGAGGCTCATGTGGCAACATATACCTGACTGAGTTTGTGGTATTGCGTGCTGATGCAATTCCACGTGTGACATTTAGCCTTGCGCTGGTTGATTCTGTTGTGGAAGTGACTGGAACAGGAGTAGTGACTGGTGATTATTCAACATGGTGAGATTACCATGTAACGGGTTCTACTTTTGTTGCTGATTATAGAACTACATCGCCTACGATTTTGAAAATTTGACGCTAACATTAATCCATTGGTTAGATTCTGGTAAAAAAAGGTAATATAATTAGCTATGAAAAAAGATAACCGCGTTGAGATGGTACCAACGACACCTGAGGCTCATGTGGCAACATATACCTGGCTGAGTTTGTGGTACTGCGTGCTTCTGCAATTCCACGTGTGACGTTTGGCCTTGCGCTGGTTGATTCTGTTGTGGAAGTGATTGCAACAGGAGTGATGACTGGTGATTATTTAACATGGTGAGATTAGCATGTAACTGGTTCTACTGTCGTTGCTGATTTCAGAACTACATCGACTACGATTTTGAAAATTTGATGCTAACATTAATCCATTGGTTACATTATGGGAAAAAAAGTAATAGAATTAGCTATGCAAAAAGATAATCAGGTTGTCATGAAGTCTATTTTTACATGGGAATAGTGCTAAAAAAGTTGAAAACTACCATGTGTTTGCTTATCAAGACCACTTATTAACAGGTTGTTAGAATTTAGCTAAACTTATATATGAGCAAATAACATAATTTCTTACAAAAATAGGTTCTTAAAATACGACTAAGCAAGAAATCTTCTTACCTTTTTTATATAAGAGATAACAACTTCATCCTAAACTATCCTTGCACTGTCTCACATTAAAACTCAAACATAGATGTAAAAATAAATATTTATGGGGTGTTTGGTATTACTAATCAAAACTAATTATTCTGCTTATTTCTCTTTGAAATACGCAGTCTAAGCAAAGAAAGACAATGTTAAACACTTTAAAAAATGAACTAGCAACAAAAATGACCTTATAACATTGTGTAGTGTTCTCCTAATTGAGATTTTGCGTCATCCCACATTGTTGAGTCCCTCCCCTGTACCAGATCCTGGTTCTTCCATAAACGATCCGTCATCAGCCTGCACAAAACATGCCCTTTTACCGTCACATAAAGGTACACATTTCTTAAT
The DNA here is from genome assembly GCA_026074375.1 of Tanacetum coccineum. Taxonomy (NCBI): domain Eukaryota; kingdom Viridiplantae; phylum Streptophyta; class Magnoliopsida; order Asterales; family Asteraceae; genus Tanacetum; species Tanacetum coccineum. The sequence continues at coordinate 11,846 of BQNB010010650.1, forward strand.
AACAGATGCTTTATTGCAGCAAGACTATAGTTATGACTACTGGTTAAAAAAATCATTTAGTATTAGTATTGTGAGAAACCATTGATGTTTATGTAAGCCATTGCGCTACAGATTAAATTTAAATTACTCTGCTGCAATATTGCTTTAATCATTTAGTATTTGTTTTGTGAGAAACCATTGATGTTTATGTAAGCCATTGCGCTACAGTTTACATTTAAATTACTCTGCTACAATATTGCTTTAATATTTGAGTGATTTTAGGGATGAGCTCGGTAGGCAGACTGTACTGAACTAGTCGTACCAAATGTTTTCCTCGCTAAAAACAACCAGAGCCCTGGACCAGATGGGATAACGGGTTCCAGTCAACCGGTTCCGTTACCAAATCGAGATTGATATCATTGTAAATTACAGTAAAACATAATTTAGCCTAAAAGCCTACCAAAACTAAGCGTGAAAGGATTTACCAATAAGTGTGAGTCTTTGGGAAGGAAGTACTAAACTGTCTACCTAATGATATCCTCGTAAAAAAACCAGAGCCTAGGACTAGAAAAGATAACAGTTATCAGTCACCCGGTTTTCCAAATTGGTCTTGTATCGTTTAATTAAATAAAACACAATTTAGCCTAAAAGACTACCAACAACTGAAGCGGTAGAAGGATTACCAAGTACGTAGATTAAAGGTACACATTTCTTAATAGCAGATGCTTTATTGCAGCAAGACTATAGTTATGACTACTGGTTACACACCAAACTCACCTTAGTATCAGTATTTATTAGACAACCATTCACGCATGCTTTATCGTAAGCCATTGCGCTACCGTTTACACACAACCTTACTCTGCCTACAATCATCGCTTTACAATCATTTAGTATTTGTTTTGTGAGAAACCATTGATGTTTATGTAAGGCATTGCGCTACAGTTTACATTTATATTACTCTGCTACAATATTGCTTTAATATTTGAGTGATTTTAGGGATGAGCTCGGTAGGCAGACTGTACTGAACTGGTCATACCAAATGTTTTCCTCACTAAAAACAACTAGAGTCCTGGACCAGATGGGATAACGGGTTCTAGTCAACCGGTTCTAAATCAATCTTGTATCGTTTAATTAAATAAAACATAATTTAGCCTAAAAGCCTACCAACAACTGAAGCGGCAAAAGGATTACCAAGTAAGTGTTGAGTCTTTGGTGGGAAGTCATATGGACGGGATAGTATGTTTAGTGATTGTAGACTCACAATTACTTACTCCATTGAAAAAAAATTCCATGTTTGACTTTGTACTACTATGAATTGCCTACAATGCTAGTTAGCAAAAAAAATTACAAATGTGAGGAACTTATAGACTAAAGTCTATGTCACAGAATAACCTGCAGACCTCTTAAATCCTAAAGCACAAATTCAAACAGATCCTTACCAAAAACATGAATGTTACTAGCGAGTTTTATTTTGTCATTAGTCTCTTGTCCTAATTATTGTAGCTAGACAACATACGTCATATTAGATTCTGAACTCTGAAGAATTCATAGTAAGAAAACCTTTGGATTACATCAAAAAATAGAAATAACAAATAGAATATTGGTTACAGAATCCACCTTTTTTATAGCTTTATATTGCTCATTCAACAGGAGTGCTTATTTTCTCTTCGGTAGCTTTTGCTATGGTTTCCTACATGCAAACTAAGAATGTATATCATCACGAACTAAATAGATTAATTTGAATTTTTACTATTAGCATCATTTTTAACCCAATACCTCTTTAAACTAAAAAAAATTCCTAATTCATTATAATAAGTACCTGTAACAATATTGCCATGACCTTTCTCTTAAACATTTCATCAAACATGTTCCAGTCGACCTTCAAATCACATGCCTAGTAAACATGTAACATATGAACTATAATAATCAAATCTATATAAACCATATGTAAAATAAATTTATTAATACAAACCATATTAATTAATCGAATAAGGTTTTTAGATTTCATATTTATACATGATCACGAATTATAGCAACCTATCATTAATAGAACCGAACAATCAAACACACATCATAAAAATATCATTGCAACAAATTGGTATTTTATAAATTCGTAAATAATTATAAGAACACTAAAATCAATGAAAAAAAAGATGAAAAACCAGAATTCACAAACCTGATGTTGAAGTTGATCTAATTTTGATGGAATTAGGATTCGTCTATGTGGGGTTATAAACATAAGAGGTGATCTATAAACATATAATTGAGTTATTGTTTTAGGTTAAGCATTGATTTTGGTGATATTATGAATGACGGCTTCGGTGATGAGGGATATAGGGTTAAATTAGCAAATAAAATTGATTGATAGATGAAACTGCCGTGTAAAATTTTGTCATAAAACAAATCTCCATTTTTCTAGAAAGTATTATGTGTTTCATATTGAATTGGTCAACCAATTTAATACCACCTTGAATTAGTCTCCAAATTTGAATTCAAAGTTAATGTTTATGTGGTGTTTATTCTTTTTCTTTTCTAAATGTGAACATAAATTCGGGTCTTGATCTAGTGGTTAAGGGCTTTGCCTATTTCTTTATTATCCCGGGTTCGAATCTTGTCAAAGTCTTTTTATCACCAATTTATTTCCAGGATTTCCACTCATGCATACGTGGCAAAATTAATGCCTATGTAGATTAAGTTGGCAGATGTGGCATTATGTATGGCATATCGTGCCTAGGTTAATTAAAAAAATGGTGACATGGCATTACTAGCTGATGACGTGGATTAAATTCTGAGTGAGGTGGCATTCTTTGATGATTATGTGGCATTTAAGTTTCATGAGGTGGCATTGTTTCACCCTGTTATATATAGTGTAGGATATATATATATATATGCTTGTCTAGTAACTTTGTTTTGTAGCACGTCTCCATAGCTCGATTCTTTGGTGCCCCTAACAAGGGGGCGGAGCGTACACCGGGAGGGAGCACTTGCAATACGTTTTACTTATTACTTTGCAATCGTCAAACTATTTTATTACAATCCTCAAACGTCTTGCAACCGCGCCTCTACAGCACTCTTTGCTTCGACAAAAAGGGGGAGAAGAAAAGTAAACTCTACTACTAGAAACTTCTTTTAGTACACTTTTAATTAATATGAGTTTATATTTTGTCTTGTATATTAGTTTAATCATTTGCATAAACCCATGTAAGCTTGCTTATATCTCCACTAAACAAATGATTTCAAGTAAACCCTCACTTAATTAATAACTAGTTCCATTAGTAAATAAAAAAATGGGATTAACCATAAATGAAAATAATATTTCCATATCTTTTCATATCTAACAAATCTTTCTATTTTAATATTAAGAAATAATTTCCTTCTAGAAACATGTACTAAATCAGATATTCAGGCACAATTAGAATATTTTGTAAAGATTTGTGGTTAACCACTAAAAGACAAAAAATTTAGCTAATAACTACTATCGGATCCCCCTAATAGGCAGATGGATCCATCATACCCTGGATCCGTCGATATGTAGAGCTGGTAAAATTTGAATCCGATTTTTTCACTATAAATAGGAGCCAAATATTTTCATTTGAAATCAACCTTTACAAATCTTCTTCTTGTATATTTATTTCCTTTCTTTATCATTCATTCTTCGATCATTATACTTGTTATAAAATTCATTACAAGTGATCCAATCATTCCAATCTTTAGTAAAGAACACAAAGAAGATATTCAAGCTTCAAGAGTTATTAGTTTAGTTATCTCATCACATTTATGATATTTATCCACCATCATCTATTTGTCTTCTGTAATATAGTTGTATGATTGGTTAGTATTTTAGGGAGTTAATTACATGGTTCATCCCCGTGGTTTGGTCAAAATCACTACCTTCATCCCTCGAGTTTTTTTCTTGCATCATTGCTCCTTATTTCGTAGTTTCATAACACCGTTTACCCTTATCTCTAACCCCCATTAATTTTTGGCTTAACATCTTTCCACTTGCGTCTCATGTGGGGGTATTTTCTTCCATTACATTTTGCCTATATTTTTCAATGTTTATAAAACAAAAACCCTCTTATGTGGATACTCAGTATAACAAAGATGACATTTTTTTTGTTAAAGAATATCAAAATTAAAAATGGGTCTTTAATTTTGTAGTCGAGTAGCAGTGATTCGTACATCTTGGACCAACCAGAACCTGGTCGATGGTTTTATGCTTGTCCATTACCGGTAAAGTTTTATAATCTAAGTTTAATTATTTAATTTTTTGAATTAGGGTTCATACAATATAACTACAATTATTTTATGTTGTAGGGGTCTCAATGTCCATTCAATGATTGGGTGGATCCCCCAATTTGCCCACGTGCTTCTGCAATAATACTTGGACTGTTGAGGGGAAGGAATGCTCTTAAACAACAGCTAAGACAAGTGGAACGAGATCATGCACGGATTAGGAAGTATTTATATTTATCTTGGTTAGGATTTGATGTGTTTGTTTGGTTCAGTAAGCTAGTTTGATTAGCTTTAGCTTATGCTTGGTATTAAGATTAGTTTAACTCTTAATAGTACTAACTGAATGTCAAAAGACAAATTTTTGTGTTTGATTGTACTGAATGAATGTAATGCATATTTTCTTTTAATATAAATCTAAGTTATGTATCTTTTGTTTATCTGAAATAAAAATGGGTTATATTGGCTAGTTGAAAACTCATTAAATGACTGCAAATGATACTTAATGGTTTAAAATCAATGATTGCTAATGGGTTAGACTCAATGGTTAAAGTAATGGGAGTGAATTGATTGATTGCAAATGCTATTGAATGGTTTAGAGTAATGGGAGTGAATGGGACTCAGTTGAACTAAAGTGACATTTTTAGTAAATGTGTTAGAATAATGGAAGCTAAATAGATGAACATGCATTGAATGGAAATGGATCATTTGCAGTCATTGTTCAATATGCATTGACTACAAATAGGTCAATATGATAGCAAATTGATTAGGCTAATTAGACAAACCATTGACTACAAATGGGTCAATAAGATAGCAAATGGATTAGGCTAATGAGAAATAAACCATTGACTACAAATGGGTCAATATGACTGCAAATGAGTCAATATCACAGCAAATGGATTACTCAAGTTTATAACCCCATGAAACTATCAATATACAATAAAAAACTAGACAAGCAACAAATACTTAATTAATAATAAAGGTTTTCATAACCTGCAAAGTTTGGTACCAAAATAACACCTGTTTAAAGTTCTACAGCCAGACAACCCATCCAAGCAACATAAAAAGTACTAATAAAGTAACCAAAGTACTGATAAAGTAACAAAAGTCTTGGATGCACACAAAACACCATTAAAGAAAACTAAAAAGCATTAAAAGTTGAGTTATCCTAGCTTTAGGATATTCCTCTAAGACCTCCTAACTTTCCTTCTTGATTTCCGTGATGAATCTGCAATGGCCTTGCCCTTGTTTTTTCTCATTGCAGGTGAAGTAGATGCTTGAGTAGTTTGAGATGCTTGAGTTGGATTAGCTATCTTGGTTTTCTTAGCAACAACATTTCTTCCACTTAAACTATCTGATGGCCTTTTATTGTTACTTCCACCTTGTGCAGACTTGGTCTTGTTACTTCCACCCTGTGTAGTCTTGGTCTTGTTACTTCCACCCTGTGCAGTTGTTTTCTTGGTAGCTTCTCCTGATCTAGGACATGTGCAACTCCTTCTATTGTGTCCTTTGCTCTTGCAGAGCACACATGTGACATTATTTGACCTTCTAGACATCTTACCATGCTTAACCATTGGAATGTATTCTCTAACAGTTTTCTTTCTCTTTTTTAGAGGCCTCCTAATTTGAGGGTTAAATTTAGGAGGAATGACAGTGGTTGGAATTTTTGACTTTGGCCACATTATCTTACCTCTAATGGGATTGATGAGGTGACTGTAGGTTGCCCTCTATGTATCCAATCTATATCAAGGATAATACCAAGTCTCAGGTAAACCCACCTCCATGTTGTTTGCAACCATGTTCCAATTAGCAACCACAACATGCTTACATGCCATGCTTGTCAATTCCAACTTTCTGCAAGTACAAGTCCTATACAATGCATCCACAACTTGCTGATCTTTCCATGGTCCAAAAACAGCATACAAATGTCCTCCATTAAAATCACAAGTGTACTCACTAGCTTCATATTTGATAGCTTAAAATAGTCTAGTTGCAGTAGGTGTTAATGGTCCTACACATTTTGCAATGGAGTTTTTACTATCACTATCCTCTTCATCATGTATTCCCTTGCATACTCTAGTGTACTAATAATAGGCCTATCCCTACTATCTAATACTTGACCTTTCAACACCTCACACATATTATTTAACAACATGTCAATTTTTTAGCTCCCTGTTTAATCAAACAATAATAATCATGATCAAATAAGGTAATAGGTTCATTTATTAACAAACAAGGATTATGGTATAATGTTTTTACCTAAAAAGTATGATCTTGCCTAATGTTTTGGAGGAATCTTACACAACCAATCATAGCAGTCTTTGTTGATGTCTTTTAAGGCATTCATCTTTCTCTCAAATTATGGGATGGTCAAAGCTGTAGCACAGATTCACAACAACTCTTTGTATGCAGTCCCAGCCCATTTTGACTTCATGTTCTCATGGATGTGTCTTAGACAAAACCTGTGCTCAGCTACTAGAAATAATGCCTCTATGGCAGGTATAATACCCTATTTTACAAGAACAAGAAAAGTAGTTAAAATGCAACATTTTAATGCATAAAAAATATGCTAAAAGTTTAGAATGTAATATGTACCTTTTGTCTGTCATAAATGAAAGTGAAATTAGAATTATCTTGCAATTCTAGATCTTCTTTAAGGTGTTCAAGAAACCAAGTACAAGAATCCTTTGATTCTAATTCTACAATTCCATATGCCATTAGATATATACCATTATTGGAATCAATTCCCACTGCAGTTAATAGTTGACCTGGGAATGAGCCTTTCATAAAAGCCCCATCAAAACTAAGGAAATCCCTCATACATACTTTGAAACCCGTCTTTGCTACACCTAAACATATATATACTCTTTTGAAAATTCTTGTTACACATGTGTGATCAGCTTCTGATTCAACCCCAATCCTAACAGTTGTGTTAAGATTGGATGCTTTTAGTTCCATAACATAGCTCCTAAGAGTATGATACTAACTAGTGTAATCCCCCCTTATAGGATTAACAGCTTTTGATTTTTCCCTAAATGCTTTCATCTTTAATACCTCAACTTGGTACTTCTCTTGTAGTTGATCTTGAATTGCCATGATTGGTTTTTCTAGATTTGACTCTATTTGATCCATGATTCCTTCATACAATAAATTTGCAGTGCAATACATGATCTTTCTTGATTACAGGCACTTACATTCAGGATCATAAGTTTTAACCTGCCACGTTTCTGAATCACCTAGCTTTGATACATAGAGGGTCCAAGGACATTGATTGTGTTCTACCTTCCTTAACTTAGTTTTTCCACTAACAGATTTTGATTATGACCCACTCTTTAGACTATATTCAATAACCTTAGAAGCACTGACTTTTACCTTAGTCCACTTTTCTTTGTAACTTGACCTAGTTCATTATTTGGCCCAGTAAGTTGGCTTGGCCCTACCAGTTGGTTCAAACACAAGTATTGTTCCCCTGCATTCAGCTCTAACTCTCTGTTTATCATTCTTCTTTAAAAACAATTCTCTCTTAGTTTTAATTAATTATCTGTTAACCCTATCTTTGACCTGCTCTCTACTCACAAATTCTTGTCCCACATAGAAGTAGTACTTGTGCACATCACCATTCTTTGGCTTGTTTTGCTTTCTTAACGGTCTTAACTTCCTTTGCCTAATTCTTTCTAATCCACCTGCATCTGAAGTACTCTCAAACTCTTCAATCTCAATCACATCAAGATCCACATCTATTTCTTCATTAGCATTAAACTCACCTTCTCTGTCATCTACACCAAGTGTATCAACATTGCTCTTGTCAAGAGTATCCATGTCAACATGTACATGTTCCACTAGATTCTCTTTATCAACTAACTCATCACTATTGTAACATCCGAGAATTTTCGAATTTAGAATGACGATTTCAATCTTTGACTTTTAGGGTCTGGCTTGACTTATAAGAACGATCATCTAAATCACGTTTTCACGACTCGGACTCTAAAGCAATTTGATGTGGAATGACATTCCTGACAACTTTTTAGTTTTGCCCGAGACCTGGAAACGAGCCGAAAAGGGCTAAAACAGCACCGCAAACATTATTCGAACAATATACAACGCGAACCCACAAAAATAATTAAATTTGTTTTGTTATTTAATTATCAGTATTTATTTAATAAAAATATTAAATAAATTAGTCATCATTTTTAATTAAAAGCGTTGTGGATAACGCGGATACTCGGGTTGAAATCCATTTTTATTTCGGACGGAGCGAAACCGGTTCATAAAATGAATAACGGATATTTTATTAAATGTTATAAAATATTTATGAAATATTATCATGCGAATACTCATTTTTATCGGAAAAATGATTTGAAAAACAATGGCGCAAGTTTCGTGCGTTGAATCATCCGTTAAGCCGCTCAAATGAGTCCCGAACCGTTTTTATCAAAACTATAATAAAAATGTTACACTTTTAACCCCTCAACTATTAAAACTTGTCATTTTAAATTGATATATATATAATATCTCATTTCATTTTCATTCATTCCATCTTTATACTTACACATACAAACACTCATCTCCCTCCTCTCTCTCCCTCAATTATCCGGCCACCCTCCGACGCCGGCGACCACCACCAACCACCGCCGGAAAATATTTTCCGGCGAAGACCAAAAAGGCTCCTTATTTACCGATCTATCCGATCCACCAACTCACTCTCCTTCACGCGCCACTTCCACCACCCCACTGCCACCGCCACCATCTTCACCATCATCATAGCACATCACCATCATCATCACCACGAAAGGGTGCGTTCGGTTGGTGGTAAACCACCCGAAAGGGGTGTGTTTGTTCGGCTATATAAGCCCCGACAAGGGTGCGTTCGATTTAAAGACAAACCACAAGGGTGCAACCGGTTTGTATGTTAACAACATTGGGTGCGTTTGTTTCTGGTATAAAACACCACCACGAGGGGTGTTGTTTTCGGTGACAGCCCACCCCAAGGGTGCGTTTGGTTGGGACAGCCACCGCACGGGGTGCGGTTTGGTTTGTAAAATAAGCCGAAGAGGGTGCGTGTGGGTCGGGTCGGGCTGTGGGACAGCCGGGGTCGGGATGGGTTTAGCAGCTAGGGGTGTTTGATTGTGGGTTGGGTCGGGTTGGTTTGTGGTAACAGCCGGGTATAAAACCCGGTGAGTGTGAGTCGGGTTTGGTTTATAATGATGTACCGGGGGTGTTTGTTTATGGGTTTAGGTCGGGTCTTGGCTGTGGGAACGGCCGGGGACAGCCGGGGTGTCGGGCTAGGCTCGGGACAGCCGGGGGTGTTTGTTTGTCGGGTTTGACAGCCACCATAAAGGGGGCGTTGGGTTTTGCATCGGCTAGGGTCCGTTTGGTTGGACAAAACCGCACAGGGGTGCGTTTGGTCTAAACAGCCGCAAAGGGTGCGGTTGGTTTGTGGTAAGAACAGCCCACAAAAGGGGCGTTGGGTTCTTGTGGTTATCACCGAATAAGGGTGCGTTTGGCTGTCAAAACAGCCCAAGGGTGCGTTTGGCTTAACAGCCACGCACAAGGGTGCGTTTGGCTGTCCATCAGCCGGGGTGCGTCGAGTTGTGGGATGACACCGAAATAAAGTGAGTTTGGTTAACACGAAAATATATAAATTGTTTCATTTAATCGATTTATATAAGATGTGATGAAAAATATTATAAATTGCGCGGTCTAAGTAAAATACGATATAAATATTAAAACGGGACTGATATTAATGTATAAGTGATATTAGACATATTTGAGACGAGAATTGGACTAAAAATGGACTTTAGTGCCTTTATATAACGAGTAATTTAAATCAGAAATCGGAACATGGGATTCGGAATTCGAGACTTTGATAAGTTAGACTTTGGTTTACAAAATATAACAAATTATATTTTGACGGACGTTTTGATATAAAACGGGCTTTCCAAATCCCCAAAAACAAGAAACTGATCGAAATTCGAATATACACTTTAATAGAAAAAATAGGTAAATTTTTAAAAAATATAAAAAAATGCAGATTTATTAATTAAATGATCTTGATCACATTCGAGTCCGTTTCAGCCATTCCGGCGAAACACGAAAAGTTGTTCGATGACGTTTTTACTTATTTACCGCGAGGTATTGTCCTGCTTTAAAAAGTCAGATATAGCCGTCAAAACTAAAGGTCGGATTAATATATTAATTTAAATTAATGAGATTAAGATCATTATTTCGGTTTCTAAAAACGGAAAGGTCTAAAAAATAGTTAACTTTCTTAAATATTAGAGATAAGTTTATATTGGACAGAAAATAGTATATATACATGAAAATATACTAGGGTTAAGGTTTAAAGACGCGCACGTAGGATTTTCTATCACACATGTCTATAGTATGTATACATATTAAATATGGTATGATTTTTCGTGTAACGATGTACGCATCGTTGGTCGTATTTATTACGTGTTATAATCGAGCACATAATTATAGGTCCGTGTCGAGATCGTTGCAGATTCAGTTTGATTTATTGGACTAATTGATCGTGGTCTTTAATCATGTGAGTTCATAGCCTCTCGCTTTTTTCAATATTTTGAATGTTTTATAAACCCGCGAGGGGGATACATGCTTGTCTACAAATCCTTATACTTACTCGGTTATCTTATAACAATGTGATTGTTTTAAGGGATTTTGTGAGTTTATAGCCCCATGTTTTACTGGTTTTACATATATTTTTGGGGTGAGAACATGCTTGTTTGCAAATGCATTTACATGATTGAATTACAAATTGGTTTACATACTTATTTGCATAGCTCGCTATGGGATACATTATTGACCTTCATTTATTTGGTCACAATCATACTTTAACATTTGAAATAATTTCGGATTAGCTAAGGCCATTGAACTGAATAGCAATAAAATTACGCCGCCCCGTTGTTTCTGGAGGGGACACCGGTAAGGAGTACATATTTTTTAAACATTACTGCCGAGTGTTCTTGGAGGGGACACCGGTAACGGTAGTACAGATTTTTTACATAACTGCCCGGGTGTTGTCTTGGAGGGGACACCGTACCGGGAGTATATATGCATTATTTGTAACACATGGCCCCAATTGGGTACATACAAGTCTACTTCAACAAACACAACAAAGCGTCATGAACTGTTCAATCACTTGAGGGGTGATCGCGGAATGTTAGAAAAAAGATCTATTCGGGGTGTGTGATCCCTGTTTCGGGTGATTACGATCACTCTTGGTAAACAACATTATAGCGTGATGTCCACGTGAATGATATAAATAATATTTCTTCGTGATTGAACCACCCCCGTTTCTGGTGACTAGCTATCACAGGAACAACGTTATAAACAAGTACTGATTAGAACGTTTGGACTATCGGGCCCTCCCCAACATGTGCACGAAATTTAATATAGTGGCGGGCACGGAATTTATATAGAGCGGGCAATGGTCACGGAATTTATATATGTGACTCATATCGTCGAGCCAGTGTCCTAGCATATCTTTATAAAACTTTGGGAAAAGATTTGGTACTTTTGGTGACATAAAATGTGTCATGCATTCATATTATAAATCTTTAGTGATTTATTACATAGTACTAGTGATGATACAGTGGATTACATTTATATTTAAACTAATCTATAACTCACCAACTTAATGTTGACACTTTTAAGCATGTTTCTCAGTGGAATTAGATCTTGGACTATTTGATGTGCATTGGATCTTTACCTTTCAAGCTTTTTCATTGTGAATGCAAATATGGGACAAATGTATTATTAAATTCATATTTTTATAAATCAACAAATGATATTATTCAAACTACACCTATAGGTCGTTCACTTGTATCTATTGCTGTGTATTTACGAAAGTAACACCCCATTTGTATTTCCGTTGCGTTGTATATGATTTTTGGAGAGTGTTACAGATTGGTATCAAGCAATGGTTATAGAGAACAAGGGTGGCATATTTTTAACCAAACTATAACCTGTTTCCACAAATAATTGCATCACAAACAAACATTTTCAAAGTGCATACACAGCTACTTGCATATGTGCTTACATTACGTGCTGACATAGATTGCCTTACTGACATACATAAATATAGATATAATATATGCTTGCATTCATTTTCGCTTATATCGATACGCTTATTTATATAAGAGTATAAATATAAAAAGTACCGAAGCGTTTCTTAAGACATTGTGAGGTTGCACAATTGGTCCTCAATATATGTCAGACATTGTGAGTTGCACAATGGTCTCAATTATACCTCAGACATTGTAAGTTAAACAATGGTCTCAATTATACCTCAGACATTGTGAGTTATACAATGGTCTCATTTTACTTCTTAGACATTGTGAGTTGCACAATGGTCTCATTTTGTTCTCAGACATTGTAAGTAAACAAGTAGACCCAAATAATAATATATTTCTTCAAAGCCATAATACTAAAATTTTATTACAACGGAGCCGGTTCCCCCATAATTTTTGTTACATCATTTTGTTCTCAGACATTGTAAGTTAAACAATGGTCTCTAAGAATATTATTTTTCTTCATAACTTTATATAATATCGTATTACGCGAAAGCCGTTATAATTTTGTTACATGGAATTAAGTATGAATTTAAGTATTACAAGTCTTGTATAGGCGGGACTTGTAATAGGAGGATCGATATGGTAATCACTATACTGATTTGTTTATAGAGATCTTTACCTTATTTACTCTAACCGGGTACTCATTAATTATCTTGAACTCTATGTGGATCTCGCCTGGCAGTTTTTACTCCCAGCTTTCAAAGACGAGTTTTAAATCACTCGTCACATACTCAGTAGAACACATGCATCGTCATGTCAACTACCTTGAAGGTTATGAGAGTACGCGTATTGCACCGGGAATTATTAAGTAGGATGATTTATAATCTGTTTATTTAAAAGGATTGGGACGCCTCTTCAGTTAAATAAATAAATTATAAATCACCGAACCATAAGTTTATCATTTCTTACTTACATAAATTTGGACGCTTCTTTATGTAAATAAGAAATTATAAATGAGTGGGCTTAATGGTATCCGATATGACACGAGTATGAACCTGAAATCGATAATCATCAGAATCCGTTAAAAAGGTTTGGAAGCACAATAGTGTCTTGCCACTCCGCATAAATCTTAAGGCCTCATTTGGAGCTACCTTATCTCATTCTTAAGTTATTACTTTTGCCATTGCAAGTCCTTGCAATCACGAACTGTCTGTGGAGCTAACAGACTGAGTGCAATATCCCGTCACCATTTGTTATAGTATTGACGTTATGGTCACTGTTGTTGGGTCCTGGAGCGGTCCCGACTAATACAACTTTATCCAATAAGTAATGCAACTCCCCTTAAACGAGATAATCACCTATCGACGAAACAGATAGTTGGACTATTCATTTCGGGCCACTAGTAGGAAGACGTAGGTCGCGGTACATCCTAGTACTGCCAAGAACTGGCAGTTGAGCGTGCTTGAGTGAGAGTAGCACTGGTTTGGGTGACCTGCGGGAAGTCCCAAGCAAGGAACACAAAAGCAAAGCGGTGAGCATGAGGACAAAGCAGACAATATTGTGGTCTGAGTAAGCGGGATGTTCGAATGAGAGCGATACCAGTGGTGTTAATATCAATCATAAAACTTGTGACGATATTTTTCTAAAATATCTACCTTGATGGATTATATATCCTGGTCAACTTAGCCAAACTTTTGGTATGTTGAGAAGTGTCGAAACATCTAATCTTGCTGAAGAAAGTTATCATCGTCTTGCTTAGAAACGGTTTATCAGATTTTAAACCTTTTCTCGGTCACACAATCGGATAACACAAATTTAATCTCGGGACGAGATTTCTTTAAGGGGTAGGTACTGTAACATCCGAGAATTTTCGAATTTAGAATGACGATGTCAATCTTTGACTTTTTGGGTCTGGCTTGACTTATAAGAACGATCATCTAAATCACGTTTTCACGACTCGGACTCTAAAGCAATTTGATGTGGAATGACATTCCTGACAACTTTTTAGTTTTGCCCGAGACCTGGAAACGAGCCGAAAAGGGCTAAAACAGCACCGCAAACATTATTCGAACAATATACTACGCGGACACACAAAAACAATTAAATTTGTTTTTAGTTATCAGTATTTATTTAATAAAAATATTAAATAAATTATTCATCATTTTTAATTAAAAGCGTTTTTGAAAACGCGACTATTCGAGTTGAAATCCATTTTTATTTCGGACGAAGCGAAACCAGTTCATAAAAGGAATAACGGATATTTTATTAAATGTTATAAAATATTTCTGAAATATGATCAAGCGAATACTCATTTTTATCGGAAAAATGATTTGAAAAACAATGGCGCAAGTTTCGTGCGTTCAATCATCCGTTAAGTCGCTCAAATGAGTCCCGAACCACTTTTGTCAAAACTATAATAAAAATGTTACGCTTTAAACCCTCAACTATAACAACTTGTCACTTTTAATATATATATATATAAACTTATATCATTTTTTCATTTCATCTCATATATACACACATATATCTCTCTCTCCCATCTCCCTCCTCTCTCACATATCCGGCCGGCCACCGGCGACCGCCACCACAGCCGCCGGAAAAGTTTTCCGGCGAGCTATTCCGGCCAACACCAAAAGTCCTCCCCATCTCCCGATCTACCCGATCCGCCGACCCACGCGCCTCCACTCGCGTTTCTCCACCACCACCACTCACCCACCGAAACCACCACTATCATCACCATCATCGCCTCATCATAATCATCATCTCGTCACCTCATCACCCATCGAAACCACCACTGTCGTTATAATCATAACACCACCCACCACCACTTAAGGTCCGTTCGGTGGGGGTTTATAAATCAAGGGTGCGTTCGAGTGGCAGCCGCCGCCTCAGGCCCGTTTGTTTTATATTATAACACCGGAGGGTGTGTTAGGGTGGCAGTCAAACACCACCAAGGGGTGGTTTGGTTCGGCTATATAAATAGCCGGGGGGGTGGTCAGCCGAAAAGGGTGCGGTTGGCTGTTATAAACACCAAGGGGTGTCGGGTTAGGCTCGGGGACAGCCGGGTGAAAAAGGGTTGTTTGGTTCGGCTATAAAAACAGCCGGGGTCACGTAGGGTGCGTTCGGTTGTTATAAGCACCGAAGAGGGTGCGTTGGGTTGTAACAGCCAACACCAAGGGCGTGTTTGGTTGTGTCGGGTTTGACAGCGGGGTCAACCGGGGTCAGGTTTGGTTTGCAACAAAAGGGTGTGGTCAGGTTAGTGGTAACAGCCGACGGGATAACGTCGGGATGGTTGGGTTGTTTGGTTGGTTTGGGTCGGGTTCGTGGGTTCACAGCCGGGGTGTTTGATTGTTCTACCAACGAGAGTGCGTTGGGTTGAGGTTCACAGCCACCCCAAAAGGGTGCGTTGGTTTTGGTTATTAACAAAGGGCACGTTTGGCTGTCCGGGTCAGCAGCAAGAAAGGCTGCGATTGATTTATAGATGCACCAAGGTGTGCGTCGGGTTCGGGGCAGCCACCACCCTAAGGTGGGTTTGGGTGGCAGCCACCCAACAAGGGTGTGTTTAGTGTATAGATTGAAAAAGGGTTGCGTTTGGTTCAAACCGTTGCACCACAAAACGGGCGTTTGGCCTGAGACAGCCAACAAAGGTGCGTTTTGGATTTGGGTTTACCCAAATTAGGGTGCGTTTGGTTATAAAGCCACGCCACACAGGTGCGTTTGCTGTCCATCAGACGGGGTGCGTCGGGTTGTGGGATGAAACGAAATAAAGTGGAGTTTGGTTTCAACAGAAAATATATAAATTGTTTCATTTAATCGATTTATATATGATGTGATGAAAAATATTATAAATTGCGAGGGTCTAGTTCAAATTATGGAAATTAACTATTAAACGGGACTTCTTAATCTCAATAACGGAGATAACATGGAGTGAATCGGAAAATACACGTTAATAGAAAATAAGTTATTTATAATATATTAAATCTGACATATCTATTGAATAAATGATTTGATCACTTTCGAGTCCGTTTCAGCCTTCCGGCGAAACACGAAAGTTGTTCGTAATGACGTTTTACTTTGCCGCGAGGATTGTCTGCTTTAAAAGTTGAGATATAGCGGGTCAAAAACTAAAGGTCGGTTAATATATTATTTCAATTTAATAGTTTTATGACATTATTTCGTTCTAAAAACGGAAGGTCTAAAAATAGTAACTTTCTTTAAATATTAGAGATAAGTTATATTGGACGGAAAATAGTATATATACATAAAATATACTAAGGGTTAAGGTTTAAAGACGCGCAAGTGGATTTCTCATCACATGTTACTTGTATGTAATAATATAAAAATATATATGATTCTCTTGGTTACGATGTACGCTTCGTTGGTCGTATTTATTATGTGTTATAATCGAACGACATAATTATAGGTCGTGGTCGAGATCGTTTGCAGATTCAGTTGTGATTTAATTGAATAATTGATCGTGGACTTTTATTCAATGTGAGTTCATAGCTGCTTTTCAATATCTTTGATGTTTTTATAACCCGCGAGGGGGATTCATGCTTGTCTACAAATCCTTATATTACTAGGTTATCTTCTTACAATTGTGATTGTTTAAAGGATTTTGTGTGTTTACTAGCCATGTTGTACTAGTTTACATATTATTTTTGGGTGTGAACATCGCTTGTTTGCAAATGCATTTACATGATTGTTTTCAATAATTGGTGTACATACTTATTGCATAGCTCGATATGGTACATTTATTTGACTTCAAATTTTTTGTCACAAATGCATAATTTACATTTGAATTAATTTCGGATTAGCTTAGCTGATTGAACTGATAGCAATAAAAATTACTGCACCGGGTGTTTTGGAGGGGACACGGTAACGGGAGTACATATTTTTAATTACTGCCCGGGTGTTCTTGCGAGGGGCTCCTGGTAAGGGAGTATATAGTATATAATAACGCATTATTTTGTATCACTGCCCAATTGGGTACAATACAAGTCTACGTCCGCGTCATGAACTGTAAATCCACTTGGAGGGTGAGCGCGATGTTTTGAATAGATCTATTCGGTGTGGAATCCAGGTTCGGGTGATTAGCGATCACTGTTAAACGAACATCTATCGCGTGATGTCCACGAGAATGTATAAAATTAGATCTATTCGGGATGGACACCCCACGTTCGGGGTGACTAGCTATCACTGGGAACGAACGTTATAACATGTCGGATTATATCGTTGGGACTATCGGGCCTCCCCAACAAATACATACATGGAACATTTTGTTCATAAAATGTGTCATGCATTCTTTATAAATCTTTGGGATAAGATTGGTACTTTTGGTGACATAAAAATGTGTCATGTATCTTTATAAAAATCTTTGGGATAAGATTGGTACTTTTGGGTGACATTAAATTGGTTATGCATTCTTTATAAAATATTTGGGAATAAGATTTGGTACTTATGGTGGACCATAAAATGTGTTATTACATTCTTAATGAATTCTTTGGGATAAGATTTTGTACTTCTATGATGTGACAAGAATTTGTTTGTGCATTCTTTTAAATCTTTGGTTTTTTATCAGGGTATTGTGATGATACAGTGGATACATGCATATTTAAACTAAATCTATGGAATAACCAACTTTAATGTTGACTCTTTTAAGACATGTTTTCTTCGGTGAATTTGATGCTTTGGTACTATTTGATGTGCATTGGAGTCTATACATACAAGCTTTTCATTGTGATGCAATTATGGGACAAATGTTATATTAAATTCAGATTTTGATTAAATCAACAATGTTATTTTTTTTAAACGACACCTAGAGGTCGTTCTCTTGTATCTATTGCTGTGTATTACGAAGTAACACCCCAAAGTGGTATTCCGCTTGCGTTGTTGTAAATTTTTGGGGGTGTTACACGCTCGATCGGGTCAAAATTTACTCTTATTCTTACCCAGCAAGAAAGTCCAAATTGTGACAAAAACACTTATTTTATTTTTGTGAAAATTTAATTAATTTTTTCATATTTTTGTGGGAAACGGAGGTACGTGAGAAACATACGACAAAAAGTGGGGCAAGATCTCTATCGAGATATACTACCCCATACTAAAATCAAACATTGTCCTCAATGTTTCCTAGCCTAAGACTTTAAAAACCCCATACTAGAACTCAAAAAGGTCGAATGCATAACTCAAACATGAAGAAAGTATCACAAAAATCTTTAGCCATTTATTAAGTGTGCTATAAAGATATATATGTTACGCGATTTTTTAATTAATCTTTAGGATTTCGATTTACCCAAACTAATGCAAGCAAAGTTTGGAAGCTCGATTGGACGGGAACAAACACCGAACACGAGAGTCTTCAGAAAAGTTGGGTGAATCCTGCAAACAATCACAAGTACAAACAACAAACACAAAGAAAGGAAGAGTACAAGCCTCCTCACAACACATTAGATATAAGAAAGAAAAATAGAAAATGGATGTGCTGGGGTTGCCTCCACGAAGCGCTTTGTTTTTGGTACCGGGTCAAATTGCTTGGACTCGATCCCTGTATTCATTCGTCCTTTTGGGTAGAGTTAATGGTAAAGAAAAATCTTAATCGGGCTCTCATTAATGTTTGGACAAACATTAAAGAATATGAAAGTTCCATCTCGATGAGAAGCCACCGGCTCTAAGTGGAAATGCCGGGGTCAAAAATGGTATCCTCATTTTTGGTAGAGGAAAGTAAGGAAGAAACCACAGGGTAGGTGAGATACGGGAGAAAAATCCAAATGACAAATGTGAAGGAATTGTCAACTTCAACATTCTAATATACCTCCCCTGGGTCAAAACATCATTCTTCATTAAGTATCATCTACATTGTTGATCACTGGTGCATCGGTCTAATAATTTAAGCGAATCTTCTTTATTGGTGGTTCTGGAGGAGGACGAGGAAATGACGGATCAAGATCAAAGTGGAATGATTCAAACTCAGGAAGCTCCAAAAGAGGGTTATTATCAGAAATAACAATGCCAGTCAACCCTCCCTGATTGGGCTCAACCTCAAAAAGAAATGAATCATACTCGGGAAGAGAGTTGTTAGCATGAGTAGTGGTACTGCCACTTCTCGTCTCTTCCGTGTGATCGCTAAAAGTCTCGAATTCGGGTAAAGAATTATCCAAATGAGAAAGAGAAGTATCGAACTTCTCACCCCAAGAAACGAATCACTATCCACGACGGGAATATGAAATGAAGAGGGAGACTTGAACACATAATCAGGGGTGGGGTTATTTTTCAAAGATTCGATATTAGTAACAAGACGACTAATGTTCAACAACTTCTCACGAAGAATAACATCTTGGATTTGAAAAATATCTTCTAAGTTAAACTCTTTCTCTTCTTGATCTTCGTCATTTACCTCTCTTAAACTTAACGATATCCAAATTGAGAGGTGGATGCTTACAACGTACCGATGTTTCTCCATACTGATCGTCTCATTACTTGGACAGTACTATATCTGATTAATATCTCAGAATGATCCTTTAAATGCTTTAAGAGGGGTAGGGTTTTCACAAAGAGGCAAATCACATCACCGTCGAAAATACCCTTGGTCTCATTGGATTGGGACAAGGTTCTCAACACTGATTTTTTACTTCGTCCGATTCCGTTGCCGGAATAGTGTCAAGATGCTCATCCTCCATTATGAGAGAGTCAACGGGCTCATTGGTCGGCGAATTCGGGTTGTGGTATTAACAAATGGTATAGTCCTCGTAATCTTCTTAGCAAAATGGGAATCTTCCAAATATCAATCTTTAGCGCTTGTTCTTCCACAATTCGATTTTATTCTTATTCTTTTGCATATTGACCAACCATATCCATATTGGATTGCAATTTGCTACATACGCTTATTTTTGAGAATTTAGAAAACTTATGGTGACGAATTGAAAATTGGATGAATTGGTCGTATTTTTACGGGGTTGAAATTGGTCCAAGCTGAAAGTTTGAATCATTGCAAGATTTTGCTAATGTTAATAGTCTTCATTCATTGGGTGACATTGAAAAGTTCATGAGAACCCCACAATTTTTATACAATTGTATTGTAGGAAGAACTTTGATAAAATTTTGTGATAAATAATTATCATTTCTTTTGTTTGTAACACGGCTCTGCTCTAGACAAGCGGGAAACTGTGGTGGTCAATCATAACCATAATGAGCATTATTTTACATAACTCACTCAACGTAAGTCTCAACTGGATTTGTGGAGTGTGGGTGAGACACTGGAGATTCATTAAAAGAATTAGTTTTTGGAATCATAGGTGAATGAATTTCTCATCTTCACTAATTGATTATGTGACATGAACACTTGGCAAAGTCTGTGGGAGCTAATTAATGGTTTGATTTGGTGCCTCCCCAATTTGTTTGGATTAGAGATAATCCAGACTTTTGTGGACAATTATAACCCATTGAGCACGTTCCACAAGGACTTGCAAGTAATTGTTGACAAAAGATCCGTTAACAAACACCCACTTGTAACAACAATTGTGGTTAATTTGTGAGAGACTTTGCGAAGAATTTTCACCGGGGTCTTGATTGAAGACGAATGGCTCTTGAGGTGCACTAACAACGTTAGTGTTGTTTTTATTCATACTATTATTAATATACTACATCGATAACTCCATAATTACTACCAAACCAACAACAAACACAATCTCACACAACCCCATAATACCATAAAACCCAACAACCTTTTTTCCCAAAAAATAAAAAAAAAAAACCAAAAAAAAAACCATAATATATTCCCCCCCATATTTTAAATTAAAACCCCCCCCCCCCCCCCCCCCCCCCCCCCCCCCCCCCCATAAAAAAAACCATCCCTTTTTCCCCCCTCCCCCAATATTTTCTCCCCCCCCCCCCCCCCCCCCCCCCCCCCCTTTCCACAATTCTGAGGTGGTTAGGAACTAAGAATTTTGTCTTTAAGGACTCCCTTTTGAACAACATAAATCCGTAGTGCTACAAGTTCCCCAGTCATGCATTCCTTAATCGAGAAGAGGGGGTTCAAACGATGATCGAGTGACGCCATAAGAATTAAACAATTTAGAGGGTTAAGGAAAAGAATTAAATGGATAAGAAGAAAAAGAAGATTATTTTTGGTTTTTGATCTTATTTTAACGGAAAATGAGATAGACAACTTGAACCAAATAATCAAACTTACTTCATGGTAGCTCTAAAAATTTACTTTTTATGTGAGCCGTTCCTCGTTAATGACAAAATAGCAAGTGTTTGAATCTCTGATTCGAATTGGGAACTTTTATGGATAATACCTTAAATTGAAGGTATTATTTGTTGTGTTCTTTTTACCAACTTTGTTTTTTTTCTATGGACAATTTTTATATTTTTGAATTTTTTTTATTTTTAATATGATAATTATACTAAAAGAAAGGAAAAATATTTTTTACTTTTTATTTTTTATATTTTTTAATATTTTTTAACAAAACAAAACTTTCAAAAATTAAAGGGTCTTCAAATCACGATCAACAAACTTCAAACGAGAGAATCTTAATCATAAATCCCCGGCAGCGGCGCCAAAACAATTGATTCGTCAGAATTTATATATACGTAAATAATAAAAATAATATAAATACGATAGAATTACCAGAATGATTACCCTTGAGGGACAAAGGTAAAAAGGAAAATCTTCATAAATATATATAATATAATACGTATATAAACCGGGAAGTATGATTCCCGGGTCGTTTATCCCCCAACGACTTGTGAAATTGAAACCATGTTTGATGTTCGGACAATGATTTGAATAGGAAACAAGGGTTGGATTGATTATCTACTTTTAAAAATTAAAATTAACAAACTCTAACAATTAAGCATAAAGACAAATAACGAGAAACCAAAATTTAACTAAAACGCAAAACGGGACCTTAAACGGAGGTCAAAAACCCTAAATTACTAAAAATAAACCTATCTTAAATTTTTCTTTTTAAATGAACTCTATTTGACTAAAAAATAAGTTTAAAGAAAACTAGAACAAAAACGAAGTTGAAATGAGCGTTAAAACACGAAAAACGAGAACGAGGACAAATCCTGTTCTTTAAAAATTGAAATTTTGCAAATTTAGTCCCTGTGAATTCTAAAACTATTTTTCCTATGGACATTTATGACATAATAAATTTTCTAAAATAAGATTTATATTTTTTGATTATGTTTCTTATTTTTTATGATTTTTTTAAAGTTTTTAATGAAAATAAATGTTTAAAAATACTAAACGAACTATAAAAATTCTAGAAAAATTACAAAAAATAGCTTAAACTAATTAAAACCTAGGAAAAATAAGCCCGAGATCACAGCTTATTGAATAAGCTGTGAAAATAAGCTAAAACAGCTTATAAAGCTTATAAGGCTAAAATGTGTATAAAAGTTAAATGGTGTGAGAGTCTAACGGAAAAGACCCAAGGGCACAACGGTAGTGTGTGGTGTGTGTAGTGTTATAAAGGGTTGAGGTGTTGATGTCGGGGGTTTGAGTCTGAGTAACACCTTCTTTTTTTATTTTTGAAAACTAAAAGCACAAAGTTGTTAAGGACTCTTTTTTAAACAACTTTAATAAAGCTAACATAAGCTCTAATCAAAATTAAGCTCTTTAAAAGCTTTTTAAGAAGATGTTTTCAGAAAGTGAGCCTTTGAGGGCCAAAAAGCTAATTTTCATTTTAAATGCTTGCACACAACTCAATTTAAGCTCAATTTCAATTCTAAAAGCTGTTCTGGAAAGCTAATAATGTATAGCAACTAATTTTGAAAAGCTACTTAAGCTAAAAATACTATAAGCTAACTAAATTTAACCATCTAAATGACTAACTCAGATATAAGCACTCTAAAACACAAAATCTTTAATAAGCTAAAAAAACTCATTAAGCTTATGACAGAAGCTGAGGCTTTTGCAATCTAAATACTTATTAATAAGCTACAAATATAATGATAAAAAACTATACTATTAGATAAGAAAATCTAAGTTTAAAAGCTAAGTTTTAGTTACTACTGTTTTTGGCTTTTTGAGGTTTTTTATTGAACTTTAAAAGCTGATTTATCCAATGTAATAAGCTTAAATATGAAAAACAAGTTTTAATCTATATTAACCTATATGTTAACTATAACCCTACTAATTTTTAAAAGCTAAAAACCAAATAGCTATCCTCATTTTGATCAAAACCACTGCGTTTAAAGACCGCTGTGGTGGCTATGCTAATCAAATGGCCAAAAAAGGCAAACACCAATATTGCAGTGTGAACCAGTTTGTCAATCTGCATAGACCTATCAATGAGTGTGTTTAAACTCAACACAAACAAGATCCAAGCTCAATGAGGCTTGGATCAAATTTTTAACAAGCAAAGGAAAGGGAAAATTCCCCTGGTGCAGGAACAAATAGATTAAGCCTCAAAATTTTCTTGAACATAAACTAATGATTCAAACCTTTTTAAAACTTATTTAATTATGAAAATGAAGCTGACCAAATTGAAAACACAAACTTATTTTGACTTATGAAGGTCAAACTTCATTAATCCAAACACCCCTTTAACTATGGCAACTTTCATTTAAACAAGCAAACTTGAAATCTAATGAACATAATTTGATAACCAGATAATTAACAAAGCTATAATTAAGCCTAATAGCAAATCTAAGCTTATAATAGCCAATAACAAAAAGCTACTCTATTTATGGTTTTTTTTATAATTTTTAAGCAAGTTGGGACAAATTATAAGTAGGACTATAAAAAAAAACTAAAACTGATAGCCTAAAATATGATGAATAAGCACAAAGAAGCAGAATAAAGCTCAAAATAAGCAACTTATAAGCATATACGGCAATTAATAAAAAAAAACAAGCAAAATTTAAGCTAGGAATTTAAAAAACAAAATTGTAATTAGTGACACTTACTTAAGCCTTTAGCTTAACAAAGGCAAAAATTTGCTCAAAGAGCTTATCAACAGCTATGGTTAGCAAAGATAAGCCAGTAACGTTCTTGCGGAGTAATCCCTTGCTAGCTTCCCTTCCATAAAGCTTAAGAGTCTCCATTAATCAAAAAAGTATTAAAGCTGAAATTTTTTCCTGATAGTCGATGCACATTCGAAATGATCCATCCTTCTTTTTGACAAACAAGACCGAAGCTCCCCAGGGTGAGGAACTAGGTTTTATAAAGCCTTTGTTAGATAGTTCTTTTAGTTGCTCCTCTAACTCTTTCATTTCAGAAGGTGCCAATCGATAAGGCGCCCGAGCTACGGGTGCAGCACCAGATATCAAATCAATTTGAAATTCCACTTGTCGAGTCGGAGGAAGACCCGGCAAGTCCTTAGGGAATACATCAGGAAAATCCTAGATGATTGGTACGTCCTCAAGTCGCTTCTTCTCTGACTTGTCTTCTGTCTCCTTTGTATTAACGTTTGCCAAAAAGACTGGACATCCTTTTAGCATGTATTCTTGTGTTTTGGTGTACGAGATAATGTGCAGACGACCCTCGTGTCCCTGGTTGCTTCCGTCACCGTGAATAATTAATGTTTCATTTCCCCAAGGGGTACGAACGATCTTCTCGGCACACAGAATGATTGCTTGGTACTTTACCAACCAATCCATACGAATTATAGCGTCGAAACTACCAAGTTTTACGGGCATTAAGTCTATGTTGAATGGGTGGTTTAAGATGTTTAATGTACAACCCCTAAGGATAGTGTTTAACCCAATTACTCTCCCGTCGGCTAGTTCAACGTCATAATAGTGATCTAGGGTAGTTGGAGTAATAGCAATTTGGGAGTTAAATACAGTAGATACAAAACTCCTATCGGCACCCGTATCAAATAAGATAGAAGCATAGCGGTTGTTTAGAAGGAACGTACCCGTCATGACGTTAGAGTTTGGGTTTGTCCCTGCATGCCCTACTGCATACACCTTGGCTGGAGCCTTGCCACCTCCAACTTGGTTACCCCAGTTGTTGTTGTTCTTCAGCTTTAGACATTCCCTCTTGAAGTGTCCTTGGGCTCCACACTCAAAACAAGTAGGCTTCTGACCCAACCCAGTGCCTCTCTGATTGTTAGCATTATTGGCACTTGTCGTACTCCTACAGTCACGGGTAAAATGGCCAACTTTGTTGTATTTGTGGCATTTAGGAGCACATGGACCATCGTGGTGATAGTTGCATTTTGAGCATAGGGGTTTAGATCCCCTATATTGTTTCTTCTCACCCTATCCCTCGGTGTAAGCCCTGCCAGTGTTCTGCCTCTTGTTCTGTTGTTATTGTTGGTTCTGAGTGTTCCTTGAGGTGTCCTCAAACTTCCTTTTACTCTCTTTCTGGTGGTCAGCAAAAGTGCGGATTCTCTTATCCATCACTTCGATTGCCATTTCGGTTGCCTCTTGCATTATCTTAGGCTTGGATGCTACTACACTTCTATGGATCATGTCGGGTAAGCCATCGACATATTTCTCAATCTTGTTAGATTCTTCAGGAAACATTCTACCACACAGCAGTGCCAGTTCCTAAAAATGTTGGTTGTACCCTATCACATCGGTACCTTTCACTTTCAATTCCTACAGTTCAACTTCGAGTTTCTTAATCTTGGTCCTTGGGCAGTACTTGTTAGTCATTTTCTTCTTCAGTTCAGTCTAGGTCATTGCATAAGCAATGTCATTACCAACAGTCCTAACATTGGAGTTCCACCACATTAGAGCATTTCCCAAAAGAGTACAAGTGGAGAACTTGATTTGGTTTTCCACAAAACAGTTGCTTATGCGGAACATAATTTCCATTTTCTCAATCCATTAAGTTAATTCGACAACTCCTTTTGTGCCTTTGAAATTTAGAGGTTGGCACTTCAAGAAGTCTAGGTAAGTGCACTCATGAGTGGCTCGCTCATTTCTCCTAGCACCTGTTCCTGAATTGTGGTTGTTGATATCATTCGTGTTTGCATCACGTGCTGCCAAAGCGGTAGTAACGCCTTGGTTAATCATTGCCTGAAGTTGGGCATTAGTGACAGATGTGGTGTTGGTTGTTTCTGGGGCTATGTTTGACCTCGTGGCTCTTTTTGGTGCCATTTTCTTCAATCACAAGAAAATATAATACCCGTTAGATTTCGTAAAATCATAACCATGACATGACATATGCACAATAAATAAAGTGAGATTACATCACACAATGAAATATACAACTGAATTGTAATCAACAAAGATATAACCAAATCGACATTCATTCACAACAAATCTGATTACAGACATGACATAATACCACCATTCCATATATAATTGGAAAACATACATGATTGGTTCATATACAAAATGATCACAATGATTAGGTTACAAGATAAAAGAATATATACAACCTAAATCCATACTAGCCAGGAGTTACCCGTAATACTTAGTAGGCTATACAAAATAACTAGCCATGACATGATCTAAGAACTGCTACTAGCCTCCTCTAGTGCATATGGATGTGCAAGACCTTTGGCGGGTCCCTGCTGTCTCTCAAACTCTGTCATCTGAGTCTGAAGTCTCTTTATCAGCTTCAGTGCCTCTGTAAACTGCTTCTGCCTCCTGCGATTTGCCGCTAGCATCTTTGTAATCACCTTTTGTCTCCTATGGTCCGCTGACTGTAACTCTCTAATCTCTGACTGATGAGCTAACACTGTGGTACGTAGCGACATAACCTCTGCACGAGCAAGGTCACTCTCGTCTATTGATCGTCCCCAAGCCTCTCGAGACATCCTAGCCTCAGTCTTCATGAGTCTAACAGTACGTGCATGTGCACGCCTATCTCTAAACAACATGTTGAGCCGACCAGCCAATAGTTGTCGCCCAGTCTGCTCATCATCCCACCTCGTATAAACCTCGTCTGTGTCCCGCCTAACCCTAGTCTCAAACTATGTCATCCTCTAGCTAAACTCTGCCACATCGGTAACTACTGGTGTCTACTGCATGGCCTCAACTATCTCATCCTAAGAGTCGGTGATCCCATATCTAACATCTCTCTCTAGATCATGCCTGATATCCCTATCCATGGTGGCAACAAAACCATAGTCTGCCCTAAGACCTCTAGCCGGTCTAGCAGCAGCAGCAGACGAGCTCTCTTTGACCTCGTATGTAGGACCAAGAGCGATACCTAACCTCTTTCGAGGCGGTAAGGTAACCTCGGTCACTCCTCTCTACAGTCAGTAGAGAGTAAATGCAAGGGTGGTGTCCCTGATGATGGTGTATCTGGTCTGGTGTGGGAGAGTATGATGGGTGGTGGTAATGGTAGTGAATGGGAAGTAGATGCGGCCTCGGCTCTCAGCCAGAACATCGCAGCTCGATAGCCCAACGGATGAATAGGACTAGCAGGTGGTGGAGCTGATACAGGTAAGGGTGGTGATGATACTGGTAGTGGTGATAGTATCAGGGGTAGTGGTGGAGAAGGTATTTGGGGCAATGGTGATGACCATGGAAAGAGCGGTGATGATGGTGGAGTAGATATAGCGAGAAGTCTGGCAACCTCTGCATCAGACCACAGTGGTGTAGGTACTAGAGCTGGAATAGAAATCCTAGCTGTAACGTGATATGCAGGGTGTGGTGGTGGTGTGGTCGCAGACTCGTAAGTCTCGAACGGCTCTGTCTCCTCCGCAGATGGGGCCTGATCGGTAGTTGGTAAAGCAACAGCTGTGGAGTCAGCAGGAGCTGGGTGCTCCTCCTCCTCCTCCTCGTCATCATCGGCCTCGATGTCAACATCATCATCCTCTTCATCCTCTGATGATTCATCCTCGTCATCGCCGTCATCTCCTCCGTCGGCAGGATAATCAACAAGATCCTCCTCAGGGTCCTCGTCGTCATCCTCCTCCGGATCCTCCTCAGGATCGGACTCTGGAACATAATCTGGTGACTGAGCAGTGGGTGAGGCAGCAGCGGGCAGTGGCTGCTCCTCAGCCGGAAACACCTCGTCCTCCTGCGGCATATACTCGAGATATACCGGCACTGGGATAAAATCTGGTAGGGGTGGTGACTGTGGCTCCTCGGGGCCAGGTATGTAGTCTGGTGATGGCGAGGCTTGTAAGGCGACCTGCACATACGGGTCATCTAGCATCCAGGGCAGTCCCTCGTGCTCAGGTCCAACAACTCTTGGTGATCCAATGTCTGATAACCCCTAAAACAGACCGGATACCTCCGTGTGTGTGACCCCTGATTCATCTGAATCAGACATGACTATATCTGAAAATCCAAAATAGCTTATATTAGTATTTAATATAAGACTCTTATAGTAATATACATTTATATCATAACATGTATATCAATTATGAATGCATCTAGTCCAACAAACTAATGCAACAACTAGTGTATGTATGTATGTCCCGTGCAAACCCCTTTGTATGAATGCAATGTTTGAAAACGGTTATAGTCTAGCAAAAACATTTGACCTGGTTATCTATAACCTTGGCTCTGATACCAATCTGTAACACCCCCAAATTGGGTCGCAGTGGAATAAGGGTTCGGGGCGTGTTACTTCAATGATCAATAACACAAGATATATATAAAACGACCAAAAAGTCGTTTAAAACCGATATATTAGATTTAACAAAGTATTTGTTACATAAGCCCGAAGCTTCACTTGTTCACTTGTTCAAAATACAAAGATTTCTAGCCCATAACAGATATACAAAATGTAATGCGACAAAATCTTTAATGCATGATATCCAAATCAAAACCACTAATGTATCCCTTTTACCTCGTGCTTATTGACCTCTTGAAAAACATTGCTTTAAAACATCAACAATAATGTTGGTGAATTCATAGGTTTGATAAATCGTATATTGTAGGACCACAAGATTTCCTAAGTGTATGATAATGCAACAGATGCAGACATCATATAAATGTAATTACGTTGCCCTAAGCTCATGACACTGAAGCTTGACATAAATGAATACCATATAAATGGCCTACATTGCCCGTGATGATGTTCTAACCCGCAACATCCTATGTTCGACATGGTATACGTTTGTTTGCCCAGTGATAGCTAATCACCCAAACGGGGATGTCAATCCCAATAGATCTATTCATAACATTCGCGCTCACAATCCAGTAACTGACAGTTCATGATAATAGGCTTAACTAGGGGTTATCGCTACTTAGGCAGCACGTAATCATAATGTAAAACTTATCCACTTGTGTCCAATTATAAAACAGTGCATGTTTCTCACCCTAAAAACTTAT
Source organism: Tanacetum coccineum (assembly GCA_026074375.1). Lineage (NCBI taxonomy): Eukaryota > Viridiplantae > Streptophyta > Magnoliopsida > Asterales > Asteraceae > Tanacetum > Tanacetum coccineum. The sequence continues at coordinate 41,293 of BQNB010010650.1, forward strand.
AAAACAAATCATGTAAAACGTGGGGCTATGAACTCACATTGAGTGAGCGTATATCAAGTGTATCACAGAAAATGCGTCACGATAATGATCGAGTGCAACCTAATCCAATATAGGTCGTATAAGTACTAATCACATTGGGTAACTACTACCATATATAATTCTATATAGCTAATCATCATCTAATTGTTTTAGTGAAATCATATTTATAAAGTTAAAACTTTTATAAATATACATTTGGTAAAAATGACATAACTTTCACGTTTCAAGTTCGTTTATTGCGTTTCTTATGTCCATCCTTTTGTATTAAGAAGAGTTATCAAAATTTGACATTTTCATATTTTTGACCTACTGGTGAACAGTACTTTTACTGTTCATAACAGTTTATAAAATTAGTTTTATAGATTTAGTTATCGTAAAACCCGTAAATGTCGTATTTTACTCGTTTTAGCTCTGTTTTTAGTGATTCTTTCGAGCACGTCTTTGTTATTAAAAGTTCTATCATATTAATGGTGCTTTCAAAATGTTATTTACTGATGTGAATAGTACTTTTATAAAAATAGTTTTATAAAAATATTTTTATACATTTAAGTATATAAACTCGCGTAATTCATAACTCCTTCGTTATCGATCGAAAAATTACGATTCTTATTGATTTGGAATTCTAAAATTATGTAGGATCTGTTAAAAATAATAAACCTTTTAGATCAGAAGTATTTGATAACTTGTTTTTATAAAATTTATTTTATAAACCCGGTATTAACGTAAAACGTATATTTGCTGTATCTTTTTCGTTATAAGGCAATTTTTCGAGTTCTTTACATATTTGGAATCGTCATGAGGTGTACTATCTTTATAAAACATAATATGGCTGTCACGATACACGAACCAAAACAGCCCCTTTGAAATCAATGTGTATACTTGTTTATATAAGTTGTTTTATATACTTTTCAATTTAGTAACTTACCACAAGCCTTTTATAACCATATATATCTTATGTCTTACATATATTAGTGTCCATTGGTCAATCATTTGTCCAAATGTTCAAGATCACAAGTTCTTAACAAGTCATTTACAACACTATTACTTGTAACTTATTAAGTAAGCTTTAAAAACCCTAATTTGTATATACACCTTTTATACTTAAACCAACATGGTATAATACTTATATATCCATTTTAACATGATATTACCAACAACATAACATATGTAAAAATGTACAAAAAAATTATCACAAGTAAAAATCCCTTTTTACATGTTTAAAAGTATCCTAATGGTGATTTTGCTACATAGAACTCATATACACATAAAATCATGAAAATGAAAGTTAAAGGCTTTTAGATAACCTGATGATGATGTAATATGGTAGACCACAATATCTAAACCCTTGTTTAGATATAAAACTAAAGCTTACAAGCTTAGAAAACCCTAATTCCAATAGAAACCCTAATCTTGCAATAACTTGCTTAAACCTTGCAAACCTTAAACCAATCCTTGTAAACACCTTAGGTTATCTTAGATATCATGTAGGAATGTGTGTTAATGTTGTAAATAATTTTTGTATGGTTTTTATATGGTGTTTGGTTGATGCCGTGGTTAAGAGGAGGAAAAGGGAGAGAATGGTTTGATTTTTGCTAAGTGTTATAAGAGTGTGTATGTTACTTACTAGTGTATGTGACTTATAAGACCATAGGACTAGTCAAAGAACACAAGGAGGGTCTTAAGGAAGTGTTGGTCAAGTTCACTATTAGGAAAGTCTTGATAAAATATCTAAATGTTCCTAAATGTAGAGAACATCCCATGAAAACATAGAGATGTGTTTTCTAAGATAAGTCTTTGTATTTTTGAGTCCATATCCGGTTATATATGTATATGTATAATATATTTTTGTAATTTTTGAGTATTGGGTATAATCGTGGGTATTTGTTGAAGCGTAGAAAAGTTTTGGTGGTTTCGGGTATGCCTAAACGTATTTTATCGCGAAACGTAAACACTTTACGCAACCAATAAAAATAAAATGAACAAAGTTAATAATTATCCTCAAAATAATTGCTTAACACTTGCTTGATGTAAATATTTAATTGTTTGATGCCCGTTTATATTGAACGATAATTTTTAGCTTACGTGATTTAACTTAACGATTACGATTAAAAGCAAACGCGTACAATACTAAAAATACTTAGTCAATTTATTGACTATGTCAATGACCCTAAAACACGGGGTGTTATATACTTTGTCGGAACAAAATACCAACTTGCGGATCTATTTACTAAAGCTCTTCCTAAAGAACGCTTTGAGTATTTGGTTCATCGCATTGGTATGAGATGTATGACTCCAACTCAGTTGGAAAGTCTGACAAAGTTATCTTCTTGAAAAGATCATACATAAAAAACATGTAAATAAATTTTCCAAAAACAAAAGAAAAAATTGAAAAAATACAAAATTACAAAAAGATTTGTCATATTTTTCAAAATTTTAAAAAATACATAATTTAAAGATCACATGATCAGATTCATGATTCCAGATTTTTTTATATAAAAAGCTTTCGATTGAAAAAACGGGATCATAATCTGAGAGGGAGTAATTAAAAATTTTTCATTCATATATATCATTTCAGAAATAAAACAAAAACAATGATCTCTCAAATGAACTGACTTTAAAAAAATATATATTTTCAAGGGGGAGTTTTTATTTTAAAAGTTTTAATTTTGATTTTGAACTTTGAAAAACAAAAATCTTCATTCGGACTAAGTGTTTAGCATGATTTCATTCCAAGGGGGAGTTTTTGATAACATTGGTCAACTTATCATTACTCGAGGGGGAGTTTTTGAAAATTTAAAACAAAATTCAGAAAATAAAAGAGATAACTCGAAAAGGAAAACTACAGGGGCTAAAAGTGTCATTTATAAAAAATTGATATTCGGTTACTATAAAAAGGGAGGAAAATTTCTTTTTACTTTTTATTTTACTTAGTAAAATTATCGAGTTTGAGAAGAAAATTCAAGAATTCTTTTCTTTCTCAAACGTAAGTGGATATGTGTTTTGATTCAGATCTAAGATGTTTTGAATTATCGAGTTTAAACTCGGTAAGATTCAGGGATTACCGAATTTGGGAGTTATCAAATTTTTGATAATTGATTAGATCAAGGATGATAAAAAATGAATGATTGTGTGGAAATAACTAAAACATAGCTGAGACAAAGTCTAAAAACATTAATTCGATACAGAAATAGAAACTCGAAAAAGATTAGTGTTTATCGAGTTTGTTGTTTATCGAGTTTGATTTGTTGTATAAATTTGGAGTCTAAGACAACATAAAGGAATTGAGTTTAATTTTTCATAAGTTAAAAGGATTCATTTTTATCTATATTGTGAAACTCAGTAAATGTTAAAAAGTCAAACTCGGTAGTGTCAAAAGGTCAAATTCAGTAATGTCAAAAAGTCAAAATCATTTGTGAATAAGTGAATTTGTTTTAATTGTCTACTGAATTTTATGTGCTCATGATTTTTGCATGCTTATGATGATTAATGCTCGAATGTCTGTTGAACAAAAAGATGAGTCTCTCATGTGTTTTGAAAATATCAAATGATTGTGAAAAAGAAATCAAGTTTTAATAAATTCTAAGCTTTGGGATAAATATGTCTATTCATAATTGTTTAAGTGGTCCAAGTCATGTCCGGTTTCGTCCATTTTCTGCAATGAACATAATGAGGAATGAGTGACTTAGTGACCATTCAGTTATTGAATTAGATGTGTTTGTCTACATTGTTTAGGATTCATGACAAAAAGTAAAAGTGGAAAATTTTTATAACTTGAATCTGAAAATCCAAGTCTCAATTGTTTAAGTGGTCTAAGTCATGTTCGATTTCGGCCGTTTAATGCAATGAACAGAATGAGGAGTGAGTGACTTAGTGACCATTTAGTTGTGGGTTTGTGATTAAATGATTCTATGTTATCATTATAAGAAAAGTTTTTGTCAAAAGATTTCTGAAAAAGTTTTCAAAATCTGTTATTGTCAAAATGGTACTCTTTCATAAAAATGGTTTTAAGAAGATGTATGATCTCTTTTTAATTTTTGATAAAAGAGTCTTGAATAAAAACAAAATAGAAATCTTCATCTTTCTTGAAAGAGTATCATGTCACAAAGAATTTCTTGCGAGGATATTTTAAAACAGACAAAGTGGAAAAAGACAAAAATGTCAAATAAATTGTTTGTTACCTAACATCTTCATTTCATTCATTCAGTAATCATCATGGCACAACAACAACATGCAGCTGATGTTCATCCAGACGAACTGTGTCCTCCAAACAAAAGATATGATCTTATGGATGCTAACAAGAAGATTGATTTTGAACACGTGCAATGTCCACCTGAAAGCAAACTTCTGACGAATATCATCAAGAATCATCCATTACGATTCAGCATTGCAGCTTCTTCATCAGTACCATGGATCTATATGGCACAATTTTGGCATACTTTGAATGAAGACGGATCCAAGTATAGACTCACGTTTATGCTTGACAAGAAAGAGCTTTCTCTTACCCTGGATGACTTCAGAACAATCTTTCATCTACCACAAGCAACTGACAACAATCATGATAGTTTCGTGCCACCACCATCATTTTTAGACATGGTTCCATTCTACAAAAATGAATTAGGATTTACAATAGAGCTGAAGACATCATCAAGCTTTAAGATAACTGTTCTTCTGCAGCCATGGCAAACGTTGTGCAAGATATTTTCTAAATTCTTGACAACACGCGTAACTGGATGGGATCAACCACCGTTGCAGATAATGCAAATGATGTATTGCTTTATCAATAACATTCATGTTGATTATGCGGAGCTACTATAGGAAGGACTTCATTATTCTCTTCATCGTCCAACATCTTCGATTCCTTATCCAAGATTTACTAAGATCATTATTAGTCATTACATGACTAATTTTCTTGAGATTTCAAGGCGTGTTAGAGACAGGTATCACAATTTGAAAGATGATGATATAATGAAAAATATCTTTAATTCAGGCAGACACAAAGACATAGTTGGAATGAAGATTCTAGATTGGATGATCTCAGAAGAAATGAAGCACACAGAGCATTATCGAATGTATGCTGAGGTGTTTGGGATAGATGTTCCTCTGACTCAGTCACGGCTGACTGAGTCTATCTAAGGAACGCATAGGACACCTAGCACCCCTAGGTCACCTAACCCTAACATGGATGCAGGAGTGTCAAGTGCCCCCAAAACGATCAACTGTGATTCGTTTTTGTATTCCTCAAAGGAGATCCACACGTCTTACTCCACCAGCTCCAGTGCCAACTATTAATAAAGCAGATGAGATGATTTTACAAAGACACACTACAAGTAAGTCTTGTTGAGCACAAAAGTCGAGAAGAGCAAAAAGCTAGAGAAAATATGGAACTGGTAAACAAGCACTTGGCATCCGTGGAAATTGAAAAGATGGTGGAAGGACCAAAGAATGTTTGATGATAGTTCAATCTCTAGGAATGATGATCAAATTATTCCCAGCACTAGGTTAGAGCCCAGGAGTGATAAAAAAAAGTTCGGAGGTGGAGATTACTAATGCTGAAGAGGTAGAAATTACTAATGTTGTAATACCTGTGAATGTTAATGAAGAAGAGGAAGAAATAACTGATGAGGTGTATGAATTAAAGTGAAGGGAGAAAGGGAAGATTGTAGAGGAGTCTATGAGTACACCATTCCCCACACCAATTAGATCTCCTAGGATTCATACTGATCTCGTATCTTCAGATACTAAGAAACTCCAAGAATTAACGATAACTGATACTACACCTACACCATCATCAAGTTCACTCAACACCAAGTTATCTACCACAAACTGACTTCTATCATTATTCAAAGCCAAACTTGCTCGTTTCAAACGCTACAAGAGTTTCTTTCAGGTGTTACAGGGACGTTATGGATATTTGTTTGAACATCTAAGGGCAAAGTTCTTGTCAATGAAGTCATTTGATACTCTTGTTGATCATCTCCGGGAAGTAATGGTTGAATCACTACCCACTATGGTAGATAAGCATATCAAAGAGCAAGTCGAGAAGCAAGTTCCTGAGCAGGTTAAAGTTCAAGTTCTAGTGTATGTTGCAAAAGGGCTGCTTTTGGAAAGGCAATAGAATAAAGAAGAGACAGATAAGATGATTGCTAAAGCTATATTACAAGAGCGTGGGAAATTACAGGCTAAAATTTCCTCACAGATTCAAAACGCAATTGATATTAACATTCCTTCTCTGGTTGATGCGTCTGTGAGAAGTTATATGTCTGGACATATTCTTCATGTTCATCCAGCTCAACCATAAACAACATCTGTTCCAGAACAACAATATCAACTGTATCTATCAATGAAAGTCGATCCTCAGTTGCAGCAATAAGACATGGCAATATGGCTGGCACTTCAGATGAAGTTTGAGACATTTTAGGTTCCTCAAACTACTTGTAAAACTTTTGCCATTCGCCCAAGAGATCAGGACGATCCTTATGATGATGCTCATCCTGAGGGGGAGAATAGTGCAAAGCGGCAGAAGACATCTAAGTATGAAGCACATGTGACTAGAGAGTCGTCTGGACAAGTCAATGAAAAAGAACAAGGTCAGTCATCTTCAAGGAATCAAGAGTAAATAGATGATTATGATTTTTAGACTGATTCTTATGCTTCAGATGATGATGAAATACTAACGAAGCAAGTATCACAAGATATTATGGAAGAAGTGTCACTGACCATTAATGAGGCAGAGCTAAAGAAAATTGCTGATAAGATGTTGAGACAAAGATGTACTTCAGGAGATGAGCATCAATATCACATTGATCAGATGAAGAATTTCTTGAAGAGTGACATTGTTTGGGAAAGCAAAAAGGAAATTATTGATTCTCCACACCCACAAAAGACCACACCTTTAGTTCAAAGCTGTTAGAGAGATCCTGAAGCTCCAACATTGTCTCTGATAAATCAAGATCTTTTGTATTTGAAGAAAGGAAGTTCAAGGCCTAAGAAGATAGTGTTGTCACTTCACAAGTTTCTTGCAATTATCTTCAATGATGTTGATATCGAAGAACGGACTTTTAGATCAGTGAATAAGAGTGTAAAGAAATTTAATCCTTATGCTCGGTATGGTGTTGAACATTGGAAGAATCCTCATGCAAAGATCTTCTACATAAAGAGGCAGAAAGAGCCTGGAAAACCAAATGAAGTTGTTCATTTGAACTCAAAGATCATTCAAGTTATCAAGACATACTGGGAACTAGGCCATGAACACAAGTTCATCATAGAGATAGTTTCAAGAAGAGCCAATAAGTACATAATATCAATTACCGAGCCTGATTACAAGAATCTCAATAAGAATGATATTAAGGATATTTACTTGTTGATCATGAATGGCAAGGTACATGATTATGCAGAAACAGGTCTACTATGGTCTTTATTAGTTTTCATTAGAATTTCAATGATATGGGAAAGATTACATAACTTTCAACTTGGAATAGAAAGTTATCAACAGAAAGTTAATCTTACTGCACCAACAATATCTTTTCCAGGAATTGAAAAGCACAAAATGTTCTCCATCATCTATGAGCCCGTGCATGGAATAATATACAAGAATAGCAAGAAAGAGAAAAGGGTGATAAGACATTCAAAGATTCATAAGTTTTGTGATGCAACACTAAATAGAGTATTAGAAGGTCTAAAGAGTTACAATAATGATATTAAGTTTGGCTATATACAAAGAGATCTCATCAAAGATAAGGTTGAGTATCTGAAATTGTTTGCAGAAGAAATTGAAATGAGATTGAAGTATCGCAACCAGATGAGAAGAGATGTATGTGAATGGAAGATCACTTGGACCACGAAAGGAACGCCCAGAATAATCGACCCTTAGGGGGAGATTGTTAGGTTCATAAAAAGTGTCGATTATGTGGTTTAATTATATTTAGTCATTAGTCTTTATTTTTGTTTAGAATAAAGTAGCTTGTAATAAGGTTTATTATGCTAAAAGAAAGAAATAGCATAATTACCAAAGTATAGGGTCTAGAAGTGAAACATTAAAAAAATAAATGAAGGGAAGCTTCCTTCCCTCTCCTATAAATACCCCTTCTAATCACCATTATAAGGGTAAGCCTTGTAATAATCTTTTCCATTTTTTCCTCCATTTTATATCATTTGAAAATTAAATACTTATCATCCTCTACTATTCTCTCTAAGCTTTCATGGTTGATTATGTAATGCTGCTAGGCATAACTTACTACTGATGGGTTCAAGTTAATGTTGTTGAGGGTATTTTCATAAATACTTCGATTAAGGGTTTCAATCGATTCTTTAATAGATTTCATACTTTCGTAAACTCTCTAATCATAAACCCTAACTTAATTTTATCATCCATCATCAAAACCCAACACAAATGACGATCCTAAAGTTTACAGATACTCATAACATGGTCGCATTTTTATCTAAACCCGCAAAAAGTGATGGGTTTGAACAAATTGTGGATTTTCTGAATGCACAACCTATAAGATATGCATTAACGGTTAATCCCACTATATATATCTCTTGCATTGAACAATTCTGTTCTACTGGCATGGTCAAAACTATCAATGGGGAAGTACAGTTGCATGCCCTAGTAGATGGCAAGAAGATAATTATCTCTGAAGCATCTGTGAGAAGAGATCTTAAACTAGAAGATGAGGAAGGTATTGATTGTTTACCAAACTCTACCATTTTTGAACACCTTGCATTGATGGGATATGAGAAAATTTCACAAAAGCTCACTTTTTATAAGCCATTCTTCTCTCCACAATGGAAATTTTTGATTCATACTATTCTATAATGTCTAAGTCCAAAGACTACTGCATGAAATGAGTTTAGTAGCACTATGGCATCTGCTATTATCTACTTAGCAACAAACCAGAAGTTTAACTTTTCAAAATACATTTTTGAAAGTATGGTTAGAAACTTGGATAATGTGTCTGGGAAATTTTTGATGTATCCAAGGTTTGTACAAGTATTTTTGGAACAACAACTTGATGATCTGTCAACTCATAACAGTATTTATATTGCACCCTCTCACATTAAAAAGATATTTAGAAATATGAGAAGGGTAGGAAAAGGGTTTTCTGATAGAGTAACACCTTTATTTCAAACAAAGGTGGTACAAAACCAAGCAGAAATAGGTGAAGGTTCAGCAAATCCAACTGATCCCCATCACACACCCACTTTTATTCAACCATCTCTTCAACCTCAAAAGACACAAAAACCTTGGAAGCCTAAAAGAAAGGACGCTCAGGTACCTCAGCCTAGTGATCCTAGTGACAATGTTGTAGATGAGGCTGTCCATAAGGAGTTGGGTAACAGTTTGGTAAGGGCTACCACTACTGCTTTTAGCTTAGAAGCAGAGCAAGACAGTGGTAACATAACTAAGACCCGATCTATGGTAACACCTAATGAATCTAGTTCCCTAGGAACTACTTCAAGTGGTGGTCCCAGGTGCCAAGAAACCATGGGGGATATTATTGCTCAAACTAGGTTTGAGAATGTATCTAAACTTTCCAATGATTCACTACTCGCAAGAGGTAACACACTTTGAAGTGATGAGGATAGACTTAAACTTAATGAATTGATGGAACTATGTACCAATTTACAAAAGAAGGTTCTTGATTTGGAGAAGACAAAGACCACTCAAGCTAATGAGATTGCTAGTTTGAAAAGGAGGGTCAAGAAGCTTGAAAAGAAGAATAGGTCAAGAACTCATAATCTTAAGAGACTATATAAATTTGGTTTGACTGCTAGGGTAGAATCCTTTAGTGATGAAGAAAATTTAGGTGAGGATGCATCTAAATAGGGGAGGAGGATTAATGCTATTAATACAGATGAAGACATTACCCTAGTTAGTGTTCAAGATGATGCTGACAAAGAGATGTTTGATGTGGATACTTTAAATGGTGAAGAGGTGTTTGTTGCAGGGAAAAATGAAAATGTTGTTGAAGAAGTAGTTGATGCTGCTCAAGTTAGTACTGCTGCAACAACTGTTACAATAACTACTGAAGAAATTAATTTGGCTCAAGCTCTGGCTGACATAAAGAGCACAAAACCCAAAGCTAAAGGGATTGCTTTCAGAGAGCCAGTTGAATCAACAACAACTATATTTTCACAACAATTGCAGGACAAAGGTCTATCACAGGACAAAGGGAAAGGAATATTAGTAGAACCTGAGAAGCCTTTGAAGAAGAAAGATCAACTCAAGCTTGATGAAGAGATTGCACTAAAATTACAAACAGAGATTGATGAAGAGGAAAGAATTGCTAGAGTTGAAGAAGCAAAGATTAATGAAGCTAATATTGCTTAGGATGACATTCAAGCAAAACTTGATGCTGATTACCAGTTGGTTGAAAGACTGCAAGATGAAGAACAAGAGCAGTTCATAATTGAAGAAAAAGCCACATTTTTTAAGAACTCCTAGAGCAAAGAAGAAAACACTTTGCAGCTAAAAGAGCAGAGGAGAAGAGGAACAAACCACCAACTAAAACTCAACAGAAGAAGATCATGATTACTTACCTTAAGAATATGGAAGGCTGGAAGCACAAAGACTTGAAATCTAAAGACTTTGATTATATCAAAGAATTGTTTGACAAAGCTTTCACAAGGGTAAACATGTTTATGGATTTTAGAACTGAGTTGGTAGAGGGTAGTTCAAAGAGAGCATGCACTAAGTTGGAATAAGAGATCACTAAAAAGCAAAAGGTAGATGATGTTCAAGAAACATCTGAAGTGGATGATGATCAAGAAGCATCTAAGATTAAAGAGCTCATGGAAATTGTTCCTGATGAAGAGGAAATAGCAATTGATGCTATTCCTTTGGCTGTTAAGTCTCCAAGGATTGTTGACTGGAAGATCCACAAAGAAGGAAAGAAAAGCTATTATCAAATAGTGAGAGCCGATGGAAAGTCTCAGATGTACTTAGTCTTCAGTTATATGCTCAAAAATTTTGACAGGGAAGATTCGGAAGACTTGTACAAGTTGGTAAAAGCTAGATATGGATCAACATGACCAGTGGAAGACTTGGATTTGATATTATGGAATGATTTGAAAAATATGTTTGAACCACATATAGAAGATGTAGTATGGAGGAATCAACAAGGATACAAAGTGTTAGAATGGAAGCTGTATGAATCATATGGAGTACATTTCTAGAGGATGTAGTCTATGCAGATATACATGTTAGTAGAGGAGAAGTATCCTCTTACACCACCTACACTTTCATAGATGTTGGAAAAGAAGCTTCAAATTGATTATGAAAGTGAAATGGCCTATCAGCTGTGTAAATTGATCATAAAATAGCTTAAGAAGTAAAGAAGTGTTTGGAAGCATCCTCCTCATGTTGATGAAGCTTTAAATGAAGAAACTTGATAATTTTGAAGAAGAATATTAAGTTTAGAGGAGGATTGTTTGGATTAAAAGTCTTCTTGATGCTGTTTGGAGTTACTGCTGCTTTTATTGATGTTAATGTTGCTCAGTTAAATTTAGTGCTGCTGGAGAATTTCAATGAAAATTATTCTAAGTGTTTAAGATTGCTGGTGAAGTTACAACTGCCAGTACAAAGTTACTACTGCTGCAGGAAGTTACTACTACTAGAGGAAGTTACTATTGCTAGTGGAAGTTAAGACTACTCAGAGAGAAAGACTGGAAAATATGCTAAGTAGTTACTACTGCTAGTACAAAAGTTACTATTGTTAGCACAAAGTTAATGCTGCTGAAGGAGTTAATGTTGCTAGTGAAGAAGTTAGTACTGCTGAGTTAGTTAGTACTGCTTATGTAATTTATATGAGTTATTTGTGTAAAAGATATGTATAACTTATTTGTTTAAAAGATTTGATATTCTTAGGAAAGTATTATAAGCCGTTTAGGACTCCTTGGAGTATAAAAAGAGGTCCTAGGGCATAGAGTTTGATATAGTTTTTATCAAATGTATCAAAAATGAATCATTCATAGATGTATCATAGCTTCAAGGTCTTTGTAACCTTAATACTTTGAGAGTATTCGTATTATTAATAATATTGGAGCTTTTGTTTGTTGAATTATATGTTCATATAATTACTGTTTCATTGATAGTTCTTCTTAATATTAAATATTAGATTCCGCATGATCTTTAATACATTCAAACAAAGTTTCTACTATAGTTGTGTTAGATTTATCTAATATAACTAATCCTTATACAAGCTTAAGGAATTCGATCTATTGAAGTAGGATCAACATTTCTGCCTGTGTAGTTAAGAAAAACAAAAGTTAATATAACAATGAAAAAAAAACTCAATTAAGAGTCAACAGTTTCTGATAAATCAAAAATATAATAAAAATAGAGATCCAAAAATATTTTCTTTCTCATTATATATTAAATTAAAAATACCAAAAATATTTTACTTTTATTATCTTTATAAAAATCCAAAAAAATAAAATAAAAAATAAAATATTATTTAAACTCTTAACCGTTTAATTCTCATTCTCTTATCCTTTATATCCGTTTAATTCTTCTATATGTCTTCGTCTTACCTATTTGGTTGCGAATGGTGTGGGGTCCTCAAAATGGTGGCAATTGCCCCAGTTGTAGCATTGTAGATTTGGGAAACGGGTTTTTTTATGACCAAAATCCCTATTCTTACAATGAAACACCCGACTTTTTCTACCAACCCTCACACCATCAGATGGAGACATATTATACCCCTTGTCTGCCATAACAATATTATTATTATGATCATTGTGGAGGTCCCCATTATGGATCTGATTGTCAAACGGGTAACGTGTTCTATGAGCATGCTCCTTATGATACTCATTACTCATCTAGTGTTGACCAACCTTCACAGTTTACACCCCCTCAGCCGCTCCCCCATAGCAAGTTAAATTGAACATAATTGATCAAACACGTAATCGAGCAATTTAATATGAATCAAGAACAATTTAACTTAAATCAAGTTAAAATTGAAGAATTGCGTGCTGAAATGAACCGTCTTAAGGAGATGCTAAGCCTTAGAAATTTAAACCATGATCCTGGTGTTGACCTATATGATCTTGAGGGGAGTGACGAGGGACATATGGAGATCGATTCACTCACCAAGGAAACTTTAGACACCCTCTTAATAGGGGATGAGGTTATTAGCACTACCCCTGCGAGGGAAAATAACGAAGTCATAAAGTTTAGTGTTGAAGATCCTGTCCCAATCCCAAGGGAGTCTGAGGTGACATTGGTTAGTACTGATTTAAAGTGTAGTGTGCCTATTGATTCATCACCTTTGCCTTGCACTCATGTTTTGGGAGATGTAAAAGTAGTATCGACTTACCTTTTGGAGAGCATTTAGACACCCTCTTAATGGGGGATAGGGAAATTAACGTTAATCCTAGTGATTTAGAAACCATTGACCCTGTTCTAGACCCAAGGATGTTTGATGTACCTTTAGGTAATGATGATTTGATTTCTAGATCTTTTGATGTGACTATATCAAATCTTTTATTTGACTTTGATGATAACTATTCACTAATAATTGATAAAAAAATTGATGATGATTTGTGTAGCTTGGACCCTCTTAAGTCAATATCATTAATTGATGAGTCCATCCTACTAGTCACACCACTTCTCGATCGTAAGCAAATTTGCTTAAGGGAAGTAGAAAGATTTGATTCATTTTTCTCCCTAACACGGTCGGGTGATATGACGTGGGTGATGGAGAGACATTCTTATAGATTTCCCCATATGTCGTTACCCCGTCAGGTGGCATACTCACCTAAGGTGATAATGTATCGCTATTTCCATTCGAACTTAATTTTAAGTGATGGATGTGTCCTTGAACCTAGAAGTAAGTAACCCTAGAGTCAAGCTAGCGACTCAAACAAAAACAAGCGCTTCTCGAGAGACAACCCGTGTTTATCCTAGTAGTAGTATTAATATAATAGTTAGTAGTATTAATAAATAAGTGTGGGGGAGTGCTTCTCTCCATGTTGTGTTTTGTGGTATCCGTTTTTGCTTGTAGGATTCCCTATGATCGTGAAGACCTCTGTGCTTGTTTTCAATCCTCCAAATACTCGGTCTCTGATCATTTGCATAATTATATCTAGGGAATCCTCTATCCTGATCATATATATATTGTTGACCCTTTTACACTTGGATTTTTTTAACATTTTCCTTTTTCGTTCTTAAGTGTGGGGTGGCACCCGACATTTTTAAACATTGAGGCCAATGTTTAGTTCTAAGTGTAGGGGGATTTTTATCAAAATGATCTTACCTGTGCTTGTCTATGCCCCTCGCAACCCCGTTTTGACCAATATATTATTTTATTTTAGTATTAAAAAATGATGATATAAAAATGTGTAAAAATAAGTAGTCCCTTAGGCTAGAATAAAGGAGATTATGACTCGACCAACTGTTGCACTCTAGCTTTCCCCTTAACTTTCGAGACTAAGCGTTTGCAAAATTTAAATTTTTTTGCAAAGAGTGAAAAGTAATAGAGTTAGGTATAAGTTAGATGCTAAGCGTGGAATAATTAGATCTCTTTAAAGCTCATAGAAGTTAACTGTGGCTTTTTGCTCCCATCAGCTAAATAAACGCAATAAAATAATTTTCAATAAATAAAGTTGCTTGATTTTTACGATTCTTAGTTTCTAATCTTTTCTTAGAGATTCCTTTTGATGAAAGTAAGGTACACATCAAGGTTTTGTCAATGTTGTGGGGAAATAGGCTACCGATTCCTAACGGTTCACTCCCGTTGTATAGGTAGTTAAAAGACTACAGGACTTGAAATTTGGCTATAATAATAAAATGTAATAAAATGAAGCCGAAATAAGACTATTGTTTTATGTCGGTTCGCTCCCGATGTCTTAGTTGTTTAAAGGGTGGAAGTAATAATAATAATAATAATTCGAGACTGATAAAAGTTTACTGTTTCCTGACGGTTCGCTCTCGTTGACTCAGAATTCAAAAAGGTCAAGGAATTTCCCAAGGTCAAAATAAGACTACTGTTTCCTGTCAGTTCGCTCCGGATGTCTCAGTTGTTTAAAGGATCGAGGGCTAATATTGTTGCTATAATAATAATAATAAAGCTAAATTTTGACTCCAAGGATATCTAAATAAAGCCTCCGTCTCTGGACTCGTATTTGAGTTGTTTCGGATGAGATAAAAAGGATATCCCCTAGATCATGAGAAATTAGAACCTTAATGTGGACCTTATTCTCAGCAAATCATTTCTTTAGGAAAGGATTTCAAACTAATTATGGTTTAAACCGGCTCCTTTATAATAATAAGACCATAAAATAAGTGATCTCATTTCACTTTATATTTTCCAAATAAAATCCTTAGAGGAATTAGGAATAAGGGAGCTAAAAGTAGTTGCGCTTACACAATTAGCATTTATAAGTAGTGTTAGCATCTAATTTTATATTTAACTGTGATTTCGTTTTAAGCTTGGTTTGAGGATTGTGAAAATCGAGGATGACGAACTCCTGCTCTTAAAAGCTTTTATATAATTTTAATAAATTTTTCTTTTATCTATTAATGAATAAATAGTTAAAACATGGCATTTTCGAAATAAATGACTTTTCTTATACCCCATTGATGAACACCATTCTATTCTTGTTTGATGTGAGGGATTATTAGTTAAGGAGGGTTAAAAGATTTTCTTTCACTACGTGTGTGATAAATATTGCGTGTGAGACCAGCAATGGCTAAGTGTGGGGGAATTTGATGTGTGCTTAAATACACATCACTTTAATCTCGGAAAACACTTTAAATCAGACTAATAACCATAAAATATAAGTAATTATATTGCAAATATGTTTGGTTTGTGTTATTATGTCTTGCAGGTACAAAGGATTGAAAACAAAGCATAAACGGTGATTTTTGGATGAGTTTCGACAACGTTTTCATGTTTATCGATGTTCAAACGAAGTCATAAAAATCCCTCGAGCACTCCATTGGAAAGAGCACAAAATTACAAATCTATCGGTACCTTCCTTGCCTTTTGAACCTTTCTTAGTTGAACCGGTCAAGTCTTATTTGACTTTTCTTATTAATATAACCTAGCCTAGCCAAATAAACCCATAAAGGGAATTTGTTTGCACATATTAACTGAAGCCATGCTTTAGCTTAGTTGGACTTGGGTAATCCCTTGAGCCTTTGCTCGGACGTCCCAAGTTCGACTCGGGCTAGAGACGCTTTTGCAATTTCCACGTCAGCACCACGTGGAGACACTTGACTACCACGTCAGTAAGTGGGTCCCACCTACTGACGTGGATGCCACATGGAATGCCACGTCAGTGGTGGCTAGCCAATCAGGTGTCGCTATGTGGCGGCGGCTCTAACACATTTATTGCAAGAATGAGGTTGCAGGCTAATGGCGGATGTGGCGGCTAATGATTGGCTTGTCAGCCAATCATTGGTACGAGGTAAGATGGCTGCTAATGATTGCAAAGTGGCGGCTGGCCAATAAGAGCGTGCCACGTGGACTAAATGACAAAGTGGCAGGCTGACAGGAGCTGGATCTGAGGCATCTAGAAGGTGGCCAATGATTGGCTCAAAATCATTATTCTTGCTGTCAAAAGCCACGTACAAGGGAAATTACCGATGTACCCCCACTTGTATTGGGCTATAAAAAGAGGCAGCAGATGGACATTAGATATTATTAGATAGTAGGTGAAAATTACACAAAGAAGTAATAGTTTTAGGAGTAGGAGTAGTGTAGTTTAGCTTATTGTTAAAGCTTTTAGCTTATTGTCTCAACTTATTGTATTGTCTTATTTTAATGAAGATGCTTATTTTCAAGGTTGGTGTTACTCTAAGTTTATTTCTTTTGCTTATTCGTTATACTTATTCTTATCTTATCTTTTCTAGCTTATTTCCAAATAAGCTCATCTAATATCTTAATTTGTGTAGAATATCTTAACACATATAAATGATGGATTCGTTTAGTGTTTTAGAGAGAGAAAGAGGTGGTTGGATGAACACTTAGAGAGAGAAACAAGGAAAGGAAATATTAGATTGAAAAATGAGAAAATGAACAACCATCACCCTCTCCATGTATGGAGAGGGTATAAATACTCTTACAAATGGCCGGCCATGGGTCTCATAAGAGGCTTTCCATGGGCCTTTGGCCCGATTAGCTTTCTAACTAAATCTTATGACTTACTATGAGCTATGACTAACTATATTGGAAGTGACTGATATTTTCGTATTCCTAACAATCTCCCCCTAAGGGAGGTCACTTTAATTTACAAAAAAACTTAAACCTAGCATACTATGCTTTAACTTTAGTCTTGAGCTCGTAGTCTTTAGCTTCAATCATTAACTTGTGATATGTTGTAGTGATCTTTGACTTTAGGCTTTGACTTGTATCTTTGGCATGAACATGATCTTGAACTTCTTGAGATCATCAATCAAGCATAATCTCTTTACATCATCTAGTAATTTTGCCATCTTATGAACTTGTGACTTTGGACCGACATGCTCATACTTTTCTTGATATGATAACTTGAAAGCTTTAGTGGTGCATCATTTTTGAAATTCTTTAACTTTAACACTTCGTTGCTTCAAGTAGGACGTATGATATCAGAGTAGTGGAAGTCTTGAAACATGTACTTGATCTTTCATGATGTCTTTATAGATGTCGGTCGAGTATGAGCATGCGGCTATGAATCTGTGAGTCAGCTTGAACCAGGTACCTCCATGTCCATATTTATGTGAATCTGTAATAAAACAGTTAGCGATAAATCTGGGGGACGAATATGGCTTTGTCATTTTCCCATGTTTGGTTGGAGTAACCTTCGAATCTATGAGGATCGACTTGTGATCAGGTAGATTCAATTTAAGAAGAATCTCCTTGACAAGATTTCCACCTGCAGTATTGAATCTTTCTAACACATATGTATTAGATTCATCATATTCAGCATGTTCTCATTATCGAAACGTCTCAAAGCAGACAGCACGATAATAGTAAACTATTGAGTTACTATCTCACTGATTAAATAAAAATTGATTTGTCAAATCAATTGATGCGTCACTTTGCTAAATTGGTTTTGTGACACATCGAGAGTTTTAGCATTTCAAAAATTCATCAATCGTCGATTCATAACCTAGAACAAGTTTGATTCATATAGAATCGCACCGTTGTTGCTTTCCAATTGTCACAAGTTTAATTCATAAGAATCGCACAAGTCACCTACCAAGAGCTTGTTTGATGTTGGCTCTAGCAGGATTTCCATCGTCATTGTGATTACATTTGTATCACTCTGATGTTCTGGCAAAATCACAAGGATAATGCGTAGGACTCTTGAGATATTACTAGTTTTCACAGTGTGTGAGAAACTAGTTTATAATGGATAAGTGTCATAGAGAGATTTATGGATGATCTCTTGGCTCTAGACTCTATAGTACATATTTGGTTTTAGTGATCGGAGGCTAGAGCAGACTGCCACCTTTTTAATACTAACTAACTCAGAGTGAGAAGGACGATAGAAATGCGTGTAATCTCCTTGAAAAATGAAACAAGAGTATGTTGAGAGACCTTGAGTGGATAGGGAGGGTTGTGCATAACATCACTGGGTCCATGACTATCTTCAATATCAGACAATAGCTTAGTGTTTCTGATAGCATATGTATTAACCCGGTTTTTTGCCTAAGTGTAAGGAGGGCTTCTATCTTTTCACCCTTTATCTTAACTTTTCTTTTTCATTCTTTAACCTCTTCAGCGCTTACCGAGACTTTATGACTAGTACCTTGTTGGGTTTGTTCTAGTACTAGCTCCATCTCAGTCGGCACTATTCCCTTTTTCTCACTTTTTCTCCTTTTACCTAAGGACTTCTACACTATCTAGTTGAATATCCCTGGGTAGATCCCTCCGGTTCTGGCTGGATCATGGGAATTAATACCTAAACTTAACCACCATATAACTCCAATGCAGTAATTTAAATGGTCGGTCTTTGGTACTTCCACATTTCAGCCAATCACGTAACCATTTGCTCCCCCTTTATATGTGAATCGATTAATCGAAAGAGTTTAACACATATATGGGATAGCGTACACTTTAGATCTTAAAAAATTACATTATAAGCCATATATTTTAATCACATTATCTCCCTCATATCAAAAATGTCAAGTCTATTGATATTTTAGATATCAAAAGATTAAAATTTATGCTTAGAGGGAGAGAAATGTTCTGATTATATACGAGCCATATTAGGAATATTTTAATGCTCCCCCTTAATGTTTGAGGGTATATAAGACAGTGTTGAGTATAATAATTTGAAAATTTTTGAATTTACTAAGAAATTCTTGAAAATTTTGTACTCGAGCACTCCTTATTATCATCATTAAGTCTATAGTACATATATACATATTCACAAGTTTATGATATACGAAATGACCTTATAGAGACGAACATAATATGACGAAGTCATATTGTTCATTGAAGCAGTCTGAGATCAGTTTTGTAGTGTCTCCCACCAACAAATTTTTCCAAGCTCCTCATCATCCTTCTTTCCTTCTGCAACTTGTTGATAGCCTTGATCATGATATGAGCTCTTTTCTTTTCTAAGGAACTCCATCTTCTCTTTGGCAAGTACTCCATGTGGATATTCTTTGTGATGTCTTCAAGCGAAGTTAGAAGCCTTGTTAATGTGCCATCACTGAACTTGTAAAGTTCATCTGAGCGCATCAACATGTTTCTCTCTAGGTTGTCGTCATAAATGAATCCTTGAGGGTCTTGCTATGGAGTGTATGGGTGCCTTTTCCTAAGGTCGTGTCTTGTAGTATCGGGCTTGGTGACATTGATCTTCTTTTGGTAACTTTCAACTCCGAGTTAAAGATCTTCTACTCGCTTCTGAATAACCAAGCTTCTTGTGAACATTCTCAATGCTATTGTGAAGTCATCAACATCATCGCCCGAGAGATTTGTGAGCCTATTCTGAACAACAAGGAGTAGCATGTCCTCTATGTCATTGATACGAAGACATAGAAAGTCACCTTCCTTGAATCTGTATAGGTCATTATCAGCTCTTCATACTATAATCTCTTTCAAATACCCATACCCATGTTTCCTCATTACCTCGACATGAGTTACTTCCAGCATACGTTTCATAAAATATACATCACGTCTTGATTCCAGGCCTCGTGTATATCCATAGAAGGTCTTACGTTGTTCCCTCCAATGTGAAATACCCCCATAACGCATGTTTATCATAAGCAACTTTAACAGGACTCTATATGTTTGGAACCATGTCTTCAATGCCTGGTAGATCATACTGAGCGGCCTTTGTCTTGGTAATAGAAGTCGTGTAGGTAATTGTTGAAACTCCTCCTTGCAGATACTTGAGATCATTGTTGAAGAAGTAGTCAACTAGTACTTTTTGACGATTTCCACTCATAACTAAAGGAAGGGGTTTGGTAAGATCAAATGGATAGTCACCGCCTTCTGGATTCTCCTAATCAAGTTTTTCTAAAAGAGCCTTGTAACATTCTTCAAAGTCATATTCTAATTCCGCATAATTGGTACGTGTGCCTTTGAGAAGTCTGAATGTTGGCCCTAGCAGCGTTTCTTGAGTTAGATTGGTGATTTTCAGGCCATTCATGATGTATGCAGAGAAGTCAATATAAGTGCTCATCAGTTCATCAAAGGACTTTAAAGATTTATTAGTAGAAGCTGCGAGAGTCATCATCCAGCTTTAAGTAGGTCCTTGTTGTGGATTCTTGCCAACATTCCAATTAGGATCAGTGGGTTCTTGAGGTTGTGTAGGTTTGGTGAACCAGTCACGTTTAGATACAGCCTCCTTCATGGGATCTTCATTATCATTACCCGGATGCCCTTTTAGATTCTGTGGCATATCTGAATCTGCAACCTGAAACTCTGGTTCTTCTGATTGACTAGACTTTCCAGAAGATTTTGGTTGAGACTTAGTGCCTTTCGATGAGCCAGACATTAATTCTTTTTTTTTTGACCTTTGGCTGGTTCTGCATCCTTGCTTGTCTTCCTCTTCTTCAACCCTTGGTCTAATTAAGCGGAAGGGCCTTCATCTTTATCTTTGTCTTCTCGGATTCTCTTCAACGAATACACATTGTCATAAGTGGAGAAGAGACTCTTGTCGAGATCATAAGACTTGATCAATACATCATAACATTCTCTGTGCTCAGGAGCCGTCAGATATGATTGACTTTTATCCATTTTTTCAATGAGAATCTTCTTCAGCTCAAATTTTGTAAGCGTTGCAGCAGCCTCATATGAGGATTATAGTTGAGAAGACTCATTGGCTAGAATAGTCTTTTCAAGTGACTATGTAACCATCTTTTGGATCATAGGCGGTTCATGAACTCCTCTCTGGTGGATCCGAGTCTTGCGTCTAGATGTTCATCTACTAGAGCAGTCACTTGAGTTTTAAGAGGATCATCCTTTTTTAGTTCAGCAACTTCTTTCTCTAAAGCTGATACTCTGTTGTTGAATTGGAAGACGAATGCAAAATCAAGAAGTGCAGATAGAGGATTTGTTGCTTCAGTTGTTGGTGGTGGTGTGGGTGTTGATAGTTGAGGTGGGGGAGTGAAGGATGGTAATGATTGTGGAATGGTTGTGATGACGATAAACCGGTACTGAAAGGAGTGTGGGAGTTTCAGTGTTTGGTACCTCATGATGAACAGGAACATCCATTGGGGAAACAATTTCTGCATAAGTAGGATAAATATCTGAAAAGTTTAAGAACTTAGACGCCAAGTCAGATGAACGAGAAGAGCTAGTAGCTGGAACTTCAGTCTCCTTTGGAACATTAGAAATTGTCACATTAGCATCTTCTATGACTTGATCATGTGTGATCTCCAGATTTGCATTCCCTTGTTGAGCATTAATCATTTTCATCTTGGTACCCTCTTGTTGAGCAAACCCTTCATCAGTATAAACTAGGTCATTCCTCCTTACATCCATGTCTTCATAGAGCAGACTGGTAGTGTAATCCATCTCTTCATCCTCAACACCTTCAGCTTTGTTTTTAGTCTTTGATTCAACATTTGTATCATCTTCATCATCAGTGTTGGACGGAGTATGAACAAACTCTTCCTCCTTTTCCTCTTCATCATCTTCTGCCTCTTTTTCATTCTCCTGTTGATCAGATTCTGAAGCTGATTCATTCTCTTTAGTTTCATGCTCTTAATATGATCATTTTACACTGTCAGATTAGGTTTTATCCTCTTCACTATCATTCTCTTCATCACTGCTGTCACTTTCCTAGTTATTATCATTATTGATGTCATCTTCATTATTTCCCTAAGATTTAGCTTCACTTTCAGATGATTCTTCTTCAGTCACATCGAGAACCCATGGTTTATCACCAGTTCCTTCACTTGTGACAGAAGGTTTGATCTTTGCAGTACTAGAACCACTTGGATGAGTCCTGTGAAAGTCCCTTAAACTCTTCTTTCAAACTTCTTTAAACTGAGCATCTTTAGTTAAAGCTACTTCAGAGAGGAGCTTAATTCCTTTTCCTCGAGTAATGTCCACCTTTTCCTTCATTTTAGACTTTGTCTCCATAGGAGCATCTCTGATGACGATACCTGCTGTTGGCGTAGTTGTAGACTTCTTGGTAGGTCTCTTAACTCGTTTAGCTTTCTTGACAGGTTCTTCATCTACATGAACTAGGTTCTGATTGATGTCCTTCTTAGTTGAAAAAGCTTTCTTGAATTTCCTTGCAATCTTGGGAGGTACAGCTCATGTAGCATAGCCAAGGTAAGTCTTGTAAGTCATTGTTTCCCTCATCTCAGGACTTGTCATAGATTCAGGAAGTAGTTTTCCATAGATTTGAGTTGCTTCTTTTGCGGAGACAAATCTTAAAGTGTTTATCAGATAGTCATCTCTAGAGGTGTGCATCCTGATCTTATTTCTCTAGGAGACTGTCTTGTCTTAAGTAAGAAAGTAGTGAATGATAACTTTGGTGAATCAAGGGTAGTACATCTTCTCTTGCTTTTTGTAGGTTTTGTTATCAATCTGGTAAATGAAATCTTCCCAAAGTAGTTCAACGTAGTCCACATTCTTCTGATGGTAAATACCTCAAAGGATTTGAGCTCCGAAGAGACGGAGATTGTCAAGACCAGTTGTCTTTCCAGATAGACTCTTGCTGATGAGAGCAGCAAAAGTTTGCCAAGGTTGATGCATCTGATCAACAACAACATCATTGAGTGAATTAATTTCCCTAGTGTGACCAAGTTCTCTTAAGAAAGACACAATCTCCTCATTAGTATGTAGTGTATCAAAGTCTTGACCTTGTACTCTAAGGCAGATCTTAAAGATATCTCTAAAGATTTTCAAAGTGAGTTTGAATCTCTTCTTGTCCAATTTGAATCTGTAGAAGGTGTCATGCTTGTAAACAAAATTCCAAAATTGGTGCATGTAAACTTCTAGAACATCTGCAGTGATGAGAAATGCATAGTAGCATGGAGTGAGAGCAAGAGCATCTAGAGCAACTTGAAATGTGGGTTCTCTTGGTTTCATTCCACGAGTGAGTCTTCCGTTGCATTTTCCAATCTCGAGTCTTTTATCCTTGGGAACAAGCTCAAGGTCAAGTTTATTTTGTTGAGCAGTAATGGAAGACATGATTCTACTAAGATTTGTCACATACAGTTCATATACAAGCAAATATATATAACACTGACAGACAATCTAGATCATGAAGAATGATTATTAATGCAGGACTGATTTACATTAGGAGATAGGCACATAATTACTAGGCAAAGTATTGACACACGTAAAATCAAGAGACACACATAATCATATAACACACTAACTATAGGCACTCTATAGAAATCAAGGCAATCACTAAAGATTTCTAAGGAAAAACTAGACCTGAATTAATCACTAACTGATAAGTTAAGGTTTAATTAAACTTAGATAAGATTATGAGATTAGATTACCAAGATTACAAGATTAGTTCTTTTATAAAAAATCATGTATAGTTTGCCTAGTTTATGCGTATAACTCGCCTGTGTTAACCATATACGTATAGTTCGCCTGAGTTAATCCTATGTATAGATTGCCTAAGTTAAACTCATGTGTATAGTTCGCCTGTGTTAAAGAACATATAGTTCGCCTATGAAATTATGTATAATTCGCCTATATTAACACAAACGTATAGTTCTCCTATGTAAACACGTATTATTCGCATGTATTATGTCATATGTATAGTACGCCTATGAAAAAATGTATAGTTCGCATGTTCAAACTTTACACCCGCATTTTACACCTTATCAAGCATCAATATCTATCATAATATGATCATATAGCATCTAGACATCAGTTTAACACATTTATTTCATGAATTAACCACAAAACTCTTGTCTTTTTACTTATTCGACTCACATGAACACGAAAATCCTAAATAATTAAACTTTTTAAAGTTAAACATGTTTAAAATCAAGCAAACACTCACGCTCACTTAGTTTATCATTCTTAAGCATAAACCTATGAAATTTAACATGTTTTGACCCATTCCTAAATTTTTGAAGACAAGAATCATTCAAAATACAAGCATATGTTAACCCTATTAAAACCTATTATAGGAACATGTTCTAGACCCCTTTAGGACCAAAACCCCTCAAACAATTTGATGTTTCAAGCACTTTTTAAGGTGATTAAAGTTAGGTCAATTTTAGGATTTTTCGAGCATAAATCCACGATTAAGGTCAATTTAAAGGTGTGTAAGGATTAATACAAGTATACCTTAAGGATTAAACGAAGGTTGAGTGATTTCTTAAAGGTCTTGAAAATTCAACAATGGAGGGGGAAAAAATGAGTGTGTTCGTGTGTATATAAGAAGACGGGGAAGGGGGTATTTTTGTTTTAAAACTTTTGGGTTTTGGCAAAAATGCCCCCTGAGGTTTAGTGATACTTCTATTTTCCAAGTAAACTTAACCTAAGGAAAAAAAAGTTTCCCTATTGGCAAACCTAGTCCCTAAGGTTTAGATATCAAGAAAAAGTTTCACATTTTGGCATAATACCCTTAAAAAGTTAAACACATAACAAATAAACCCCGATTGAGTTATTATTGATAAACTCCCCTTTAATTATTCACTCTTTATTGTTTAAAACTTTTTCTGATTATCACTTGATTCATTATGAAGAAGATATTTGACATTTTCTCCCCCTCAAACAATGACCCGTTTTCTATTTAATGAGTTGTAGTCGTTGTTTGAGTTGTCAAATGTTTTTGAAAATGATTTTTTTGATGTGAAAAGTTTAAATCTGAAAGTCAACACCTAGGAAATAAGAGTTCTCTTATTTGAACACATAAGCGCACTGACACGTACACTTATGTAATATAGGAAGCACGGATTGTGTTGCAAAGTAAACACAAGCCTCTGAATGAATATAAAGTAATTCATTCCCGAGAAAAATAAATTTCCCGTTGTAAGGTCAAGTTTTCTTTTTGTCGAAATACTTGCCTTTAAGATGATGATCGGGTTGCTATCAGAAATAATAGCAAGCCATATGTCATGTTTTCTATTCGAACTTTATTTTCAATTTTGTACCATTGTTGAATGACATTTCTAAAGCCGAAAATATTATCGATACTAGAAAGCATGACATGAAAACATATTTTTGCATTTTTATAATTTTTTGAATTTTTTTATTTTCTTTTTTTTGAAAATTTTTATAAAAAGGAAAATCTTTTTGGATTTTTTTTATGTTTTCATATTTACGTATATACAGTATATGAGTTACCACCATTACTCGTCTGTATCCTCTGCCAGACGTTGCAACGTTTCCAGAGACATGTTTCTCATCCCTAGCTTTTCGATCAATAAGTTAAATCTATCGCGTGGCAAAGGTTTGGTGAAGATGTCAGACAGTTGGTATTTAGTCCGGACAAAGTATAGCTCCATGATTCCATTCTCCACTTGTTCCTTTATGAAATGGTATTGAACATCGATGTGCTTGGCTCGTGAGTGTTGAACATTGTTGCAGCATAAAGCAATCATACTCTTGTTGTCGCAGTACAGAGGAATCTTATTGAACTGAAAGCCATAATCTGTTAGCTGTGAACGCATCCATAGGATTTGAGAATAGCATCCAGATAAGGCAATATATTCAGCCTCTATACTCGATATGGCAGTGCTTTTTTGCTTCTTAGATGACTAGCTAACAAGTTTGTCACCTAAAAACTGAGCACTTCCGGATGTACTACATCTAGTGTCCTGGCACCCCGCGTGGTCGGCATCTGCATAAGCTGTGAGTGACATATCAGTATCCTTCAAGTACCAGAGACCCATGTTGATGGTTCCCTTAAGGTATCGAAAGATCCGTTTCACCGCTTGTAAGTGCTTTTCGGTAAGCTTAGCCTGATACTAGGCACATAAGCAGACAACATAGATTAGGTCAGGTCTACTGGATGTAAGATACATAAGGGTTCTAATCATGCCACGGTAAAGTGTAGCATCAACTTGTTTCTCCTGTAAATCTGCATCCAGTTTATTCTTTTCAACCATGGGTGTGTCGACAGAATCAGTAGTAAGCAAACCATATTTTTTAACAATTTCAGAAGCATATTTAGATTGGTTAATAAAGATGCCTATGGGACTTTGTGAAATTTGTAATCCTAAAAAGAATGACATTTGTCCCATCATCAACATCTTAAACTTAGTGGTCGTCTGATTAGCAAACTCATTACACATGGCAGTAATAGTAGATACAAATATTATATCATCAACATAAATTTGTACCAGTAATAAGTCATTCCCAGCTTGTCGTATGAAGAGTGTTGGATCAACTGCACCTTTGGAGAAATATTGTGAGATAAAGAAGCTTGACAGCATGTCGTACCATGCACGTGGTGCTTGTTTGAGACCGTAGAGTGCCTTTTTGAGCTTGTACACATGTGTTGGGTTGTCCTGATCAACAAATCCTTCTGGTTGAGAAACGTAGACCTCTTATTTTAGCTCACCATTTAAGAAGGCCGTCTTGACGTCCATTTGGTAGATCGTCATATTCTTGTGATCGGCATTTGCCACGAAGATACGAATGGCCTCTATTCTAGCAACCGGTGCAAATGATTCTTCAAAATCGATTCCCTCTTCTTGTCTGAATCCTTGAGCAACAAGTCTAGCCTTATTCTTTAGTACCCCACCAAATTCATCTGTCTTGACCTTATAAATCCATTTTAGCTTGATCAAGAACACTTTATCTGGACATGGCACCAATTCCCAAACTTCTAGTCTTTCAAATTCATGAATTTCTTCTTGCATTGCATTGATCCAGGACGGTTCGATCATTGCTTGTTTGAAGTTCTTTGGTTACACAGAAGTTAGGAAGGCATCAAAGTAACACCACATGGCATCAGTTTCGAGTTGCTTTCTCATAGATATAGAGCGAGAATGATCTCCGATTACGTTTTCTATAGGATGATCCTTAGTCCATCTACCAAGATGTTCAAATGGAGTGTGGATTTATCTCAAATTCGATGATGATCCTTGAGAAGTTGAGTCTTTATGAGGAGATTCATGAAGTGGATCATCATGAAAAGTTGGTGTTTTAGATGATTCTTTAAAACCTTGAGAAATGTTTAGAGAATGTTCTTGTTCTTGTGTTGATGGAATACTTGCTGATGGAGCATCTTGGTCAATGGAAGTTGACATAGGAGAATCGGCTAAAACTATAGCTCTCGAAGCATCAGCTTCTTAAAATGGAGAAATAGCATGTGTTTGAGGATTAAAATATTCATCGAACATAGGTTGAAACAAACGATCCCAAGCATCTTTATTTGGTGGAATACAAGGTTGTTAAGAAATAGGGTTTGAAGCGAGTCCTGTACTAGATGTAGCAGGAGTCATAGAATGAAGCCCGGGTCCTGAACTGAATTATTCAGAAGCCATTGTTGTCAGCTCATCGAACGTCACATGAATTGTTTCAATAATTATCCGGGTCCTTCTGTTATAGATCCTGAACGCTTTCTTTGCAGGCGAATAACTAACAAAAATACCAATGTCAGCTTTTGCATCAAATTTACCCAGATTCTCATTGTCATTGATAGGATAACAGAGTGAACCAAAGAAATAAAGGAATGATAAGTATGGTTTCTTATCTTGCATAAGCTCATATGGCGTTTTGTTATATCGATGACGGATCAAAGAACGGTTTTGGGTGTAACAAGCTGTATTGATTGCTTCGGCCTATAAAAATAATAGAGCTTTAGAAAGTATCAGCATTATACGAGCAGCTTCTACAAGAGTCCGGTTTCGCCTTTCGACAATGTTGTTCTGCTGAGGAGTGTGAGCTACAAATGTTTGATGCGAGATGCCGACATTTTCATAAAATTCATGAAGATTCTGATTGACAAATTCGGTTCCATTATATGTTCGAACATTACGGACGGTGGCATTCAAACGAACTTGAATATTTTTGATGCATTTGATGATGGCCGCAGGAGCTTCATCTTTTGTCCTTAAAATATGACCCAAGTAAATCGTGAGTAATCATCAACAATCGCTAAGATATACTTTGTTCAGTTAATACTCGCCACACGCATCAGGCCACACAAATCCATATGCAAAAGATATAGTTTCTCTTGGTTAGTGTCTTCAGCTTTGGGCTGATGAGAGGATTTCTTGCTTTTTCCTAATGCACATGTTGAACATAAATGATCTTTCTGAAATTTAAGTCTTGGAATGCCTCGTGCAAGACCATCTTTAGCTAGTTTGTTAAGAGTACCGAAGTTGAGATGTGATAATCGACGGTGCCATAACCAGCTCTTAGTCTTTGACGCTTTGGATAAAAGATAGATCGGAGATGATTTAAGCATGTCATCAAGAGAAATTGTATACAAATTTGTGTCTCATGATCCTGAAAGTAGATCAACACCTTCTAAATTACGAATAAAGCAAGTGTTTTTCCGAAATGCGACTTCAAGATCCACGTCACAAAAATAACCAACCAAAAACAAGTTATGTACAAGCCCCTCGACGTAGTATACTCTTGAGATAGTAACATTTCCCAGCTGATAGTCACCATACCCTATAATCCTTGCAATTTGGTCGTTCCTAAATCTAACTGTACCCAGAAATTTACTAATAAAAGTTCATGAGCTGAGAGCGGTTCCCTGTCATATGTTTTGAACATCCGGAGTCAAGATACCAAAGAACAATCTGGACAACCTGTCATGACAAGAGAAGAAGAACATGGAATATCTGTAGCATTGGATCCCTAAGTATGATTGGGTTCCGAGTGGTTAGCATTCTTAGAGTCTACAATCTTAGCCATTTTACTCGAACCTACATTTTTAACATTTTTGGGTTTCCTGCTGTAGACTTTTAGCTTTGGTTTTTGTGTATCAACTGAGTGGGAAGTGGTTTTCTTAGGAGGCACTATTTTAGCTAAAGTGAACCTACTTAAAGGGCACGAGTTACCAACAATAGTGAAAGTTCTGCCAGTTAGTTTCCACTTAAGTCCTACTTTAGTGAGTACATGACCCGTAGGTTTCCAAATATTTTGTTTTTTATGTTTCTTAGCAAATTTAGCACGACTATTCACATTTTTCACAAAATCAAGAAGACACATATCATGAACACCATCAAACACATATTTCTTACAAGTAGAACAAATAGGTTCAAAATTCGCATTTAACAGAGAATGCTTAACATCAACATCACGAATAGGTTTAACAACACGATTCTTTTTATTAACTTTCCTATGTTAGGCTTCTACATTATTCTTCATGTTTCTACTTGGTGGTTGTGAGATCCTATCATTCTTTTTATTGCATGTAGGATTTGATCCGTAATTACTAGTAGAACACTTCAATCCTGTAGAAGATATCACATGTGTGTTAGAATCTGATGTTTTAGATGACGCTACCTATTTAATGTTGCTTGAGGATGTGAGAGGTTCAACAAACCTAACTTTCTTGACATTGTTTATGGGTGTGACAACAGCCTTTTTTGCACTAGGTTTAATTGCATTAGGGAACATATCTCGAACATAGACAAGTAACTCCGGAATTTGTTTGGTATGCTTACAGGAAAAGTCTAACGCATTATCTAAAGGTTGTTTAGCTTTAGCTTGTTTGACTATTCCTTGAAGTATGCCAGCTTGTTCCTGAGTGTGCTTAAGATAGTCTATGTGAGCATCCCTATTTTGCAATACCTTAGGAGCTAAAGGATCTAAATCAAGCTTGAACATACCTGGAACAATAGTGGTGGCAGATGGTATTTTTGTAGCACTATCAACAATTTCTTTCCCTTTTAGTTTTTGTAAATCGTTTTTTAATGATGTAATTACAAAAACCTTGTCTTGAATTTGAGCTTTTAAATCCTCATTTTCAGCAGATTTTAAGTTTAGTTTGTCAATAAAAGAGTCACTCTGTTCTTTAGTTCAAACACGTATCTTTTTGATTGAATCAAACTGATCTTTAAAAACCTGTTTGACATGATTAATTTCTGTACAAAGACGCTCGTTTTCAAAAAGCAATTTTGCCACACTATTTTCCAGTTCCTCATTTATGGTCTCAAGTTCACATCTATTATGATTTACGTTCTTTTCCTTATTATTCTTTCTTAAAGATTTGATAGTTTCCTTCAACTTACAAATAATCGAGTCTTTGTCTTGTAGCTGAGTTTTCAAATCATTATTTTCAAAATAGTCTAGTATTTCAAGAACATTTTGATTATCACAAGGTTCATTATTTTTTTGAAAAACTTCTTGATTTAGTTGTATATTCAATTCAAGAGAAATACAATGTTTCTCAAGTTGTGAGTAATTTTTCAAAAGATCATTATACGCCTGTTTTGATTTTAAAAACTCAGCATCAAGATTGAAACACTTATCACAAGATTCACTTCTTCGTGTTTCCTCATTCACAGATTCAACATTCAAAGACATAGAATTCATCACAGTTAAAACAACATCTTGAGACATGATTTGTTGTAAGATTCGATCATTTTCCAAAAGGAGTTCTTTTTTAGCAATTTCTAAATATTTTTTGTCAACTGAAGATTGTTGAACAGCAGTTTCCATTTGATCAAAAACTGTTTGTACTTCCATTATTTCATTTAGAAGATCTTTATCAAACACATTGAAGATGTCTTTTAAAGATTTTAGAAATGGAATAATTTTATTTTTAAAAACAGCTTTAGTATGTTCAAACCCCCATTCACCTTCTGTACGAGCATCAGGTGTTGTCCTCTTCTTTACCACAGAGTCAAATTGGGCGAGTTGGAATTGAAGCTTTTTAAGGCTTTCATTTACCAAACTTGCCTTAGGTAGTTCACTGGGAACTTCCACTTTGACAAGTGGTGTATAAGAAGATTCAATGGTAGGATTGGATATACGAAACCAGAAAGCTTCTTTAGCCGATAATTCTTGTTGTGGAGTAAAACGTTTTCCAAAATCTTCAGTTAGTCTATTTACTTTTTCATAATCAATAGGTTTATGAAAAATGTTTTGTTTAATAGCCTCTGGATCCTTTTCTTTTTTAGATATTTTTGATCGACTCTCTTCTTCCCAAAACAATGTATCTTCATCATCAATCACAGGCATAGCAACATGTTTATTAGAAATAACAATACCATCATACAAGGTTGGTTTTATTGGCTGAGCATTCTTGAGATAAAACGGATTTTGATAACCTAGAGCTTGTTTGTGAATATTATCATAAAATGCTTGTGGCTTTGTTAACATGTGCACTGTTTGAGCAGATTGACCTACTTTGTAAATAATATTATCAAGTTCCTTGATCTTTTTTTCTAAATCAATTTTATTTTCCATATATTTATTTTCTTTTTCTTTGGATTCGTTTTTGAAAACAGTGAATGTTTGCAATAAAGATTCCTTTTCTTTGATTTGTTTAGAAAGATTTTGCTCAAGAGAGTTAACTTGTTCTTTTAGTGCAAGCTTCTCTTTAATCATATCATCCATTTGAGAATCAATCATTTTTTCACGACGGATAAATCAATATTAAGACGTTGTTAAAAAGTTTTGACTCGTTCTTTATATCTTTTAAGCTCAGCGGTGACTGATTCATTATTTTTTTCCTTATTAGCCTTTTCCCAATTATTTACATGATTAATCATTTGTTTCGACATTTGTTCTATCACAGATAAAATCATAGAATCTTGTTGTGCTTGCAAATTAGTATCTTGAACAGTTGTCTGTTGTGTATCTTGCAAATATTGAGAATACAGAATGAGATTGCTATCACTATGTATCTTATTATTTGTAAAATTCATAACTAGTGATTGTTTAAAATCCTACATTGCATGCACACTTTGATTCTCCATATCAACATTAAGATAGGTATCAGAATGAGATACCTCAGAGATAACGTCAGAACCATAGTTGGAAATATTGGCCATGAGAACCGCTTTTGCATTCGAGATATCATCACAGTCAAAATCATAAGTGTCAAGATCCTCAGTCTGGAAAGCAGCATTGTTTGGAATGATTGTCTGAACAGCTTGACCGTCTGGAATCCCTGGATTTGCAAGAAATGCGAGTTGCTCTTCATCCAAAATTTGTCCAGCTTCTTGAGCTTTAGCCAACAGTGCTTTATCCTTATACCATCCTGCATTACTTGGTCACTTAGGCTGAGTGCATTGCCTAGCCATATGGCCTTCACTTTGACAGTTGTAGCATTTAACAACCCTTGCCTATCCACTTACATTGTTTCCCCCAGAACTTGTAGCATTACTCTTATAACCAGTAATAGAATAACTTTGGCTTTGTCTCCTTTGAACTTGTTGCACTGTGACCATGCCATCTTGAATAGTGGCATGGTTTCTTAGATTAGAGGAAGTTCTAAGTTGATTGTTGGTTGAGGGGAACCTTGAGGAAGCTACAGCTATTAGAAAAGCCATTACCTTGTTGAGATAATCAATTGGATCATCTCCTAGAGAGAATACTGGAACAGCAAGACCTAAGTCTACAAGAGGTGACTCGGTCATAGGTTGTGTAGAGACTTGAGGTGATTGATAAGCAATTTGTGAAACACATGAGGTTTGATGATTCATTTGAGACTGATATGGATTTGATGGTGGAACGGATGAATGATTGAATTAAGGTTGTGATGAATAAGTAGATGAGTAATGTTAAGTAGACTGATATGGTGAAAACTATTGTTGATACTGAGGATTGTTGTATGAAGACTGATGAGAGTTGAAGTGTGGTGTCATCTGCTGATTAGCTACTAGTTCAAATGGATCTTGATTGTGTTCACGCATAAGACGGACTTCATTTGCATGGAGTTCATGTTGTTCAAGATATGCATGAAGCTGATCAAAGTTGGTAG
This sequence comes from Tanacetum coccineum, assembly GCA_026074375.1. Taxonomy (NCBI): domain Eukaryota; kingdom Viridiplantae; phylum Streptophyta; class Magnoliopsida; order Asterales; family Asteraceae; genus Tanacetum; species Tanacetum coccineum. The sequence goes on from BQNB010010650.1 coordinate 74,593, forward strand.
TATGTAAATCTTTTACAAGCTTGACATCAATCACAAACTTACTCCATTCAGGTGGAAGACTGTTTAAGAACTTGGTATTAACTTGAAATTGCTCCATGTTCATTTTGTAAATGTTTATGTCATTAATCATCTAAGTGAATCTCAAGTAATACTTATGAAGTAATTCCCCCTGATGTGAGTAAACTTATCAAATGCATCATACAATTTACACTCTCTTTCCTGCTTAGTCAAAGAGGCACCTTGCATTAGTAATTAAACTCTCTCCCATAAGTCCTTGGAAACTCTATGATGATTAACAAGAGAATAGATATCAACTGGTAGACCTTGAAGAATGATATTGGTTGCTTTCATATCACAATCAGCTTAAATTTTCTCAGCAGCAGACAATTCAGCATATTTCTTTATTTTGGTCACCCCATTTTCTTCAATAGTAGGCCAAATGAGTGGACCATGTTCAACTAATTCAAGTATCATTCTTCCGTGCTCTCTGTTTTGCATGTATAATTCCATTCTACATTTCCAAGAATCATACAGGTCCTTTTCCAACATAGGTGGACGATTGTCAGCACCGGAGAGTATCATATACTCAGCAAGAGTATTCTTTTGTCCAAGTGGAATAATTGAATCCATTTCAATGTGACAAGATAAAGGATGATCGAACAGTGATTTGAGGTTGTTATGTTAAAGTGAGGTTTGATTAATGAAATTGAGTCTTTGGAATACACAAGATTTTATAATTCTTGATAAAACTGGGGAATCGAGTATTCACGGGATTTTACAAATCAAAGAACAACCGTATAATTCACCTAATGAAAGTGTATAGTTCTCCCTAGTAAAGCGTATAAATCACCTAAGAAAATGATGTATAAATCTCCTAAAGGACAATGTATAAATCGCCTTTAGAGAAGATGTATAAATCGGCTGAAATAGTGATGTATAAATCGCTTGAAGAAAAGAACACGCATAAATCGCCTGTTGGGAAAACGTATAAATCGCCTGTGTACTAGACACGTATAAATCTCCTAAACAAACAACACGTATACTTCGCCTGTATGGAAAACGTATACATCGCCTGTGTAATAGACACGTATAAATCGCCTGAACAAACAACACGTATACTTCGCCTGTAGGGAAAAACGTATAAATCGCCTAATACACTTTGAAACTCCTAATTTTTCTTGTACTTCTTATCTATCTAAGACTATTAGAACCTTAAAAACACAAACTTTAACGTTTTTGACACGAAGAATTTGAAATTAAGATTCTTGGTACAAAACCCTTTTTCTAACCAAAAAGACTCAAAAAGATGAAATTTTTATGGTTTTTGAAAGATTTAGAGTACTTCTAGCCTAAACTATAATAAATAAGGAAGAAAGTTAAAAGCTTTATGGTTTTAAAACCCTCAAAAGGTGAAAACCTTTTGAAAGTTTCGAACCAAAAACCACGCACAAAAAGAGTAGAAAAAACACACACAAAACCTTCACAAACGCCCCATGGCTCTTGATACCAATTGTAGAATATCTTAACACATATAAATGATGGATTCGTTTAGTATTTTAGAGAGAGAAAGTGGTGGTTGGATGAACACTTAGAGACAGAAACAAGGAAAGGAAATATTAGATTGCAAAATGAGAAAATGAACAACCAACACCCTCTCCATGTGTGGAGAGGGTATAAATACTCTTACAAATAGCCGGCCATGGGCCTCATAAGAGGCTTTCCATGGGCCTTTGGCCCGATTAGCTTTCTAACTTAATCTTATGACTTACTACGAGCTATGACTAACTATATTGGAAGTGACAGATACTTTTCGTATTTCTAACAATTTGGTTCCTTATCTCTTAAGTTTATATTTGAATAAGCTCCTTATAGCTTATTTCAAATAAGCTTATTTCACATAATTGTTGGTTTTAGTTTTTGATAAGCTTATTAATAGCTTATTTCGTCTAGCTTATTTCATAGAGCTTATCTCTTTTGTTTTTATCTTTTCAAGTAGCTTATTTTCCAAGTTTCTCTTTTTATCACATGATTTAGCTTAAAGTTTGTAACTTTTTCTAGTAGCTTTTTATTATTAGGTCTAATCTTAAATATACCCGATTCCCGTTCACTTTTCGAAGAAGAACAACTTGGTTTCGGGTGGATTTAGATTTATAAATAAAAGCTTATTGTTTTTTATCTAGTTTCTTTTTATAGCTTAAAGTTTGTATCTTTCTTTCATATTAGCTTATTGTTATTAGATCTAATCCTTAAATATACCCGATCCGCGTTCACTTTTCCAAGAGAACCTTTTAGTTTCGAGAGGATTTAGATTTATTAATAATAAAGTTGTAGTTTTTATCATCTTTAGCTTATTTTCTAGCTTAAAGTTCTTAGCTTTTTTCAAGTAGCTTATTATTATCTTGTTCATCCTAACCTTCTGTGTTTTAATGTTGATGAAAGCGTTTCAACACTTAGGTGAGGAGCTTATGGGTCTTATAAGCTTGTTTTAATACTAAAGTTTTAAGCTTTTATATATTTAGCTAATTAGTTAATAAAACTCAAAACTTTACTAGCTAATTAATTATATAAATAAAGTTATAAACTTTAGTGTTTAACTAGTTTATAAGATCGGGTGGTTTAATTCGTCTCATTTCGACCAAACGGGTTCTACTTTCTTTTCGATTTCGATCCGTAGTAATCTTAGCTTAATTTGTAGTTTGGATAATATGCTTATGTTTGTTAATGCTAGTTTAGTTGCCATGCTTAGTAAGTAGTTTTATATATGCTTGTTAAGTGAGTAGTGATTAGTGAATTAAGTGTTGATTAAAAAGGGATTTGTTGGTTAATAATTTTTGGATTATTTAGATTTCTTATTTGGTTATTTTGAAAAGCAAAAGCCGAAAAAATAATCAAACATCAAATTTAGTAATTAATACCAATATAAAAGATTGTTTTCAAAATAAACCAACGTTGTGAGAATATAGTTTTTTAACGGGTACTAATTCATCAAATAAAATCATCTTTCACACTTAATGGTTTTTTTGCCTCACTTAACAAACATATCCGTTTATTATATCTTTTAGATCTTTTAGATTAATATTTGTTAGTTTAATTCATCAGTATAATCTTTAGTAATCTTAAAAATAGAACCTTTAGCTTTAAAAGTAGTTATAAATCTAAAACCAATCAAAATATACGGCAATCAAGCATCAAACGAAAAAAATTAAATTAAATCTCAAATTCAATTCTCACCATGGAAACGACTCCGGAAGATTTAATTATTACTTTTTCTAAAGTAATTATTTTATCTAACGGGAAATACTTATACTATTACCGACTCGTTTACGACACGAATCAGCCATTATCATCTTGTTCACCAATTTGGCTAGTTTCAGGATCAAAGGTCGCGATGTAACAATTACCAAGGCCGAGAGGAGTAGAACTAGGGGCGGGAGAAGTAGTGTTAGGTCCGCCATGATTACATATAGAATTGGGAAACAGTTGAGGAGTGTATAAATCGGGAATCTGAAACTGTGAAGAAGGAGTACCTTGTTGACGGTTGAAGAAATCCACAAATTATTTCAAGACGTTTTGTTGACTTTCAAATGCTTTTCTTTGTTCCTCTATTTCCAAAGCATGTTGCCTCTTCAAATCTTCTAATTTCTCTTTGGTACAATAACATGTGTCTGGTTGTGATCTCCCATAATCCGAATTGCCCGTACCTGCTAACTGCCTACCCACACTCGCAATATGCCCACGATCTGTGCTTTTAAGGACTTCGTCCAAGATTTCTCTATCCGTCTTGGGCGGGATGGTTTTAGCGGTGATTGATTGCTTTCATTTATGCTTGTGTAGTTAAGAAAAACAAAAGTTAATATAACAATGACGAAAAAACTCAATTAAGAGTCAACAGTCTCTGATAAATCAAGTTTTAAGTCTATATACCTAGTCTTTAAATGAATGGGATTCAGTGACGCATATAACAGATATAGAAAAGTTAAAACTTAGAAAACGTATGTTATGAAAAAATTTACTTACGTATAGCGTTTCGTTTTCCCGAGTACGAAAATTGCCATCTTTATCTGAATGATGGCGCCTCCAATGATCTATCTACCTCATGCAAACAGGGCCACCTAGAATAGCCTCTTCAGGTAAATGCATAACCACGTGAATTCCTAAAATCATTTACAAAAGTCTATCAGTCAAATACCATACTAACAAAACGCAAAATGATGTTTGTATGATCCATTTTATCAAAATAAACTACTTATTCTATCTAAAGTAAACCTCAATCCACAGTAAGTAATAACCATGTGCTACTTATAAAAATCACTGAATTGTTAGTCTCATATTATATGATAAGTAATGAAAGTAAAACATAAATATCCATTAAGTAATGATTACGAAAAGAAATTTGGGCTCTTATAATAACCTGATCAGTAGGGGAATGAACCTTTGAGACCAATATATATTGTAACTATATCTGTTATCATTAAGGAAATACAAAATATGTCATTGATTTGTGTTAATCTAAAATGGACAAGGGGAAGTACCTTTTGTGGATTGATATACCAACAAAACTTGTTTTCAAAATTAGCTCAACGACTCAAGTTTTAGTTTTACCTTGCCCTTGATATGGTTATTGCTAACTGATCTATTTTTATATCTAAGCTATAAGCAGATCACTGTTATTTTTATATCTAAGTTATAAGCAGATCGTTGTTATTTTATATCTAAGTTATAAGCAGATCATGGTTATTGCTAACTGGTCATTTGTTTATTCTTTATTCCTTATTTAAAAACCAGTACACGTAATTAGTCTTCAAAAAGAATTTCGATAACCATATCAAACCTTAAAACAGTTGTTGCAAGAGGAACACTTTAAGCAATAATTTCACATTAACAAACACTAACTCTCACACCAAACATGGTTTAGGGTTTCAAGATAGGTTCTAACTAATATATCTAATGTTAATCTGATAAACAATTTAATACTAAAACTAGAACCGTAATATATCCATAACAAACTGGCAGAACAACATGACCATAACTACTAACTAATATTTCCATCATTCAAAACCAATAATTACACATTTGCATTATCCCAAGCCTAAAATACTGGTGACCTTATAATCATCCAAAATGTCTGACTACACTAATCAAGCCCATCATTTACGGTACACGTACCAAAGCTTCTTTTAGCCACTAACCCATATTCAAACTTAAATCTTATTAACATAGAACACCACTGTTTGTTTCAGCTTATATAGTCTGTTTTGGCTTATATAGCCGGCTTATGGCTTATTTGATTTTGGGCCTATGTTTCATAAACTCACTTTTTGTGGCTTATCTGTTAGCATCTGAACCAAATGAATTTTGTTACTTACCTCATTTGTGAGCGGTCTACAATACTAAAATGTTAAATGCAGCATTATAAATAGATGGGCATTTTACATAATCTAGCAGTTTTTTTCTTTTAGAATTTGATTCATTGGCAACAACCACAATTATATTTAGCCACCTTCAAGAATTTTTGTATATCAACCATTTACACATGCGACCAAGTGTTTAACATCTCTTTATAGAACTTCAAACTATAACACTGAGTATCATCAACTATAACAAATAACCAAGCCTTAACCATAAACAGCCACATCAAGCACAAAAAGGAAACCTATCAATAATCAGATAATCACTTCTAAAACACAATGCAAACACTCCCAAACCACACCTCGTAAATTACTATCTCTATCCAAACACCACGTTTACAACCTACATTACTAAAAATTAAACTTAACATCACATAAAACAAAACGCAAATTATACCAAAATATAAACAAACCTTTAGCTAGTGGCCCGGTTGTGATGGTGGCGGAAAACAACGGCGGCGGTGCTCCGGCAGTGGTGAGCTTAAAAACTACCTACACAAAAAAGAAAACCTAAAAACATAGACAATATAAATTAACACAAACTCTGTAATTAAACAAATTTACCTAAAACAAAACTAACCAACAGTGTTTTCGTGTGCACAATGGTGTGGTTAATTTATGGGGTTGAAGGTACTTATTCAGTGATTTGTGAGGTTGAAGCATGTGCACGACTTAGGTAGCTTGGCAGAGCAGTTTTGAAGCAGGAAGACCTATTCAACTAAAATAATAAGTGAATAAAGACTCAAAAATTTGATATCTAAAATAATAAGTGAATAAATACTATATTATTTAGCTTAGTAAACTTATCATTATTTTTTTGTCGTTTTCTTCCTTTTGAGACAAGTTGTAGTCGCTAATTGTTTAGCGGGATCAGAAAAATAAAGGGAAACAAAATTACTTGTTTCCACCTTTATAAATGATTTTAATTATAAATGACTTTATTAATTATAAATAATTTAAAAATGATTTGAATTTATTATAAATAATTTAAAATTGATTTTAATAAATTAAATAAACGATGTTCGTAATCTGCGCGATACAGCGGAGCGCACGAGACTATTTTTGCAATAGACCGATAACGCCAAATACTATTTGTCCATCGTTGTGACTCACCTTGCAACGAACCGATAACCTCAAAGACATATCCATAAATATTTTAAATATATATTAAACTTTAACATTTTTTATAAAATCGTACGCATGCCAGAAGCATTGCAATATTGGCCTTGTTTTGTTCGCAATTCTACGATTTTATAGTGACATTTTTGCTTCCAAATAAATCGATAGATATGCGATTCATATTTCATAAATAAAGTTTGTTATATAAAAAAGTCATAAATAGGTTAAAGTGTAAGGTCAGTTTTGTAACGTTTAACATACTTCAAGGTGCATTTTGAATTTTTTTACATCGTGAAAGGTGAAACTTCTTTTTTTAATAGTAGCACACGGTCCAATCTCTCATGTTTAATATAAAGTTATAATTTATAAATGATTTGAATTAATTTTAAATAATTTAAAAATCTATTAGAAAATGTAATCATGCGGTTATGGAGTTAGTGAATAAAGGTGAACAAGATCAGTTGGTGACTTGGTGTCTGTTTGATTTATATGTTTATTGTTTGGGTAATTTACCATAGATATGAATTGTAGTATCATCCGAGATGGTTTGTTTTGGTATCCGATTTGTTCTATTGTAAGTTAAATAGCTAAGGTCTCGCAAAGGTGCGAGGCGTGACCTCAACGCGACGCATTATACCAAGACTTAGGTTTAAGGCTTATGTGAGACGAGGAGTGAAAAAAAGTGATAAGACGCTATAAAGTGTATGCGTGAAGGCTTTTTTGAATTCAATTTCGATACAAATAGTTTTTTATTATAGAAATGAGAAATATTACATGCAAAGATAGTTTATTTACTTTGTTTTCTTATGTATAACACACTTTTTATAAACTCAATATATTTAAAACATGATGCAAATGTATAAATTTATAAATATTTACATATATTGTGCCGCTTTAAGTCGCACCTTAACAAACGCCATGACTAGCCATGGCTCTTAAGGCATGAGGCTTTCCGCCACGCCACGCCTCACGCTATCTATAACCTTGGGTGCAATACTTTATGAGCTTTTCGATGACAAGGAAAATCTTCGTATGGAGTAGTAGTCCGTATGTTTAATTTAATGTGTTGATACGTAAGTTTATTTTGATGTGTTAAAGTTTCCTCGCTCAGTCGGGACTGGGTTTGTTGTTTTTGTTATATGTTAAATACAATTAGTATATGCGCTTTAATATAAGATACAAATAGAATAGTAAAAGCGATGACATTTGCTACACCAACATTCCCTATTTATAGTGGTACGAGGTTGACTTGTGAGTGGGGTCGTTGAGACGTTCAAGAATCTAGTAGAAGAGTACATCTTCCATTTAACGCTTCTATTATTGGAAACATTCCAACTTTACTTTAGAGAACAGTTCTGACAAATGTTCACAAAATTTTCACCAACTCATACTAGGTCTTGCTTTAATTTGAAAGACACTTTATCCTACCATCTTGTTTTACCGAATTAATCCCGCCTAAACACCATAGAGAAACAGAGTTATGCTTTGTTGAAGTAATCATAGAGTAACAAAGCTTATCAAGTTATTGCCATCCCCTTATTCACTTTAAAGCACCAACGAGTTCCATTTACATATCAGTTGATATCCATATCAGTTGATATCCATATCAGTTGATATCCATATTAGCTGATATCCATATCAGCTAAAGGATTGTGAGTATGAATGAGAAAAAGGTTCAGGATGCTAAAGCTACAGATGAGGTATCTTCTAAATCACAATCTTATGTTGATAAAGCTGGGGTAACATTGATATGATTAATCCTGAATCTTATGCTAACAAACTGCCAAATGATATACAATTAAATGAGGTGTTTTATGTCCCACCTTCATTTAATGACAAAGGAGAAGAGGTTGTATTGTTTGATGAAGAATTAGTAAAAGAAGGTAGTGAAAAGTGGAAGTTTACTATCTGTGGTTATTTTGTGGGGTGTAAAATGGGTGTGAATGAGTTGAGGTATAACATTAGGAGAATGTGGGGAAGATTTGGTCTGAAGGATATTGTAGTTGATGAGGGTATCTGTTATTTCAAATTTAGGCATGGGGATGGGATGAATTCAGTAATTGATCAAAGTCCATGGCTTGTAAATGGAAAACCTCTTATTGTTCAGAATTGGGATGCTGATACCACGATTGTTAAAGAAACACCCTGCAAAATACTAATATAGATAAGGCTAAGTAATATTCCTCTTGAAGCATGGAATGTTAAGGGCACAGCACTATTGCAAGTAGATTAGAAAGGCCCATTAAGATGGATAGGATGACTGCTATGATGTGTAAAGATGGATCTGGTAGACTTGGGTTTGCTAGAGTTCTTGTTGAGATTAATG
>BQNB010010651.1:17323-83443 GCA_026074375.1 Tanacetum coccineum
CCACATTCAAGAAAGCATTAGTCCTTGTGTGGTTCCAACACTTCTTACACCAAAGAAGGATGGCAGTTGGAGGATGTGTGTTGATAGTCGAGCCATCAACAAAATCACAGTAAGGTATCGTTTTCCTATTTCGCGTCTTGATAACTTATTGGATCAGTTAACAGTGATAGGTTATTTTCTAAAATCGATTTAAGGAGTGGCTACCATTAAATTCAGATTAAACCAGGTGATGAATGGAATACCGCTTTCAAGACAAAGGATGGGTTGTATGAGTGGCTTGTTATGCCATTTGGATTATCTAATGCGCCTAGTACGTTTATGCGCTTAATGACTCAAGTTCTTAGGCCATTTATGGGTAAGTTTGTGGTAGTGTATTTTGATGATATATTGATTTATAGCCAAACGAGGTCATCTACAAAAGGTTATAAAGGCGTTATCTGATAATAATTTGTTTGTTAACTTAAAGAAGTGTACTTTTCTTACTAATAAACTCTTGTTTCTTGGGTACATTATGAGTTCGAATGGGATTCATGTTGATGAGACCAAGGTCCAGGAGGTTAGGGATTCGCCATCGCCTAAGACGCTGTCTGAAGTTAGAAGTTTTCATGGATTGGCAACCTTTTATAAGAGATTTGTGAGAAATTTTAGTAGCATAGTGGCACCAATTACTAGTTGTTTGAAGAAGGGTCCATTTCACTTGACTAAAGAGGCGGAGGAGAGCTTCAAGATTATCAAAGAGAAGTTGACAACCACACCGATACTTTCTTTACCTAACTTTGATAAAGTTTTTGAGTTAAAATGTGATGCTTGTGGAACCGGGATTGGGGCTGTTTTATCACAAGAAGGGAGGCCCGTGGCGTTTCATAGCGAGAAATTAAATGAAGCTCGACAAAAGTGGTCAACTTATGAATAAGGGTTGTATGCGGTTGTTCAAGCTATGAAGAAGTGGAAGCATTACTTGATTCAGCGAGAGTTTGTGGTTTATTCGGATCATCAATCTCTTAAATATTTTCAAACTCAAAGGCATTTAAATAAGATACATGCACGGTGGGCGAGTTTCTTGGAGAAATTTAACTATGTGGACAAGCATAAATCAGGTGCAAGTAATAAAGTGGCAGATGCATTGAGCAGAAAGACCACTTTATTGGTAACCATTAGTAACGAAGTTGTAGGTTTCGATTCAATTAAGGAGTTGTACGCAAGTGATGAAGATTTTGGCAACATTTGGATGGAGCTCGAAACCCAGTAACATCGGGGTGAGTTTATTTTGCTTGACGGTTATTTGTTTAAAGGTAATCGCTTATGTATTCCTAAAACTTCCCTTAGGATTCAATTGATAAAGGAGGTACATGCGGGAGGATTAAGTGCTCATTTAGGCCGAGATAAGACCATTTCTAGTGTAGAAAGTCGATTTTATTGGCCTCAATTAAAAAGGGATGTTGGAGCTTTCGTAAAGAGATGTGTCACGTGTCAATAAGGAAAGGGTAAAGCACAAAATACATGTCTTTATATGCTATTGCCCGAACCTGAGAGTCCTTGGGTCGATGTTTCGATGGATTTTGTGCTTGGGCTTCCTCGCACTCAACGGGGAGTCGATTCCGTGTTTGTTGTTGTTGACAGGTTTTCCAAGATAGCGCATTTCATTCCCTGTAAGAAGACTTCGGATGCGGCACATATTGCGAGGCTGTTCTTCCAAGAGATGGTTCGTTTGCATGGAGTTCCAAAGTCCATTACTTCGGATTGGGATAGTAAGTTTCTTGCTCATTTTTGGTTGACACTTTGGAGACGATTGGGTACATCATTGAATTTTAGTAGTTCCGCTCATCCTAAAACGAACGGTTAAACTGAAGTAGTTAATCGCACATTGGGGAATATGATATGTTGCTTGTGTGGGGAAAAATCTAAACTTTGGGATGTGTCGTTGGAACAAGCTGAATTTGCTTATAATAGTACGGTTCATAGTTCCACGGGATTTTCACCATTTGAGGTTGTGTACAAGACTTCTCCAAGGCACATGGTCAATTTAGTTGATTTACCAGGCAAGAAGAATGTTCAAGCAAATAGAATGGTGGAAGAATTTCAAGCTACACATGAGGTTGTGCGAGCCAACATTACTGAAGCAAATGCTAAGTACAAAATTACAGCGGATAAGCATCGTCAGGTGAAGATGTTCCAAGTAGGAGATGAGGTAATGGTGTTTCTTCGCAAAGAACGTTTTCCGGTTGGGACTTATAGCAAGCTAGAGGCAAAGAAATACGGTCCGTACAAAATACTTCCAAAGATTAATGACAATGCTTATGTAGTGGACTTGCCAAATACTATGAGTATTTCGAAGACTTTTAATGTGTCAGATATTTATGAGTTTCACTCCGAGGACGTGAATAAGGGTAAGCACTCGAGGACGAGTTCTTCTAAAGAGATGGGGAATGATGAGGACACGATTAATGAGCTTGCCGAAGAATATATGAGGCACCTAGAGCGTGGCAAGATAACAAAAAATCAATAACAAAATATGGTTTCCATATTTTGATTATTGACTTTTATTAATAATAAAATATGGTTTCCATATTTTTATTATTGACTTTTATTTTGTTTTCTTATTTTGTTTATTCTAGAAAATCTTGGTTATCTTTTTTCCTAAGTTTAGTTCTCCTATAAATATAGTTCTTGGGTTTATTGTGTAGACATTCAATAATTCAGTTATCAAAAAAAATTCAAGACTTTTAGTCTTTTATCCCTTTGTGATTCGTTTTGAACCCTAGTTAGGGTTTATAGCACGTTTCCGTTCTGCGTCATATTGTGTGTATGATTTTTCAAACAAAACAATCCCTTTACACACATTACTTGAATAATGTTAATAACATTGTCATAGAAGATCATTGCACTGTTTGAATAGACGTATGTTATAAAGAAAAAAAAAGGATGTCATCAGGTTTCACGGAACAATGAAGATATCAAATATTTTCGAAAGAAATTTCAAAATATTTTCACATCCACAACAAAAGAATAAGTTTTTATTCATGAACCTATAAACACTCCACTCATAACCTAAACACACACAAGCTTTCGAAAAATCTTAGAGTCAAAATTCTTGCAAATGTTTTCTCTAAGTCTTTCTTAATACTAAGTGTATTTCTTCAAGCCTTTCAATGGCTTCTTCAACCGTGTCAACCATTGAAAAATCGCCTATGGTAACTGATTTTGAACTCCAAGGAGTAGAGGTCATGGGTGACAATGTTGTTGCCTGTTATGATTTCACAGTGTGAAGTAGAAACAGGTCAAAAAGGGAAAGTCAAGGCAAAAAAGTCAAAAGTTGGTTGAAATCCATTTTGACGGGAAAATCAGTTAGGCTAGAAATCATCTATAAATACCCTTCCTAGTTCATTTTCTCATTCTCATTATATGTTGTAACTCAATTTTCTCTCTCTTGTAATCATTCAACTGTAAACACCACATTTATCCCATAACAAATCATTTTCGAGTCTTGTTCTTGTTTTGAGATTCCTGAATGAATGAATTGTTGCCAATGAAGTTGTGATCTACCATTTCTTAAGTGAAATCTAGTTTATAGTGTTTCAAATGGTATCATAGCGCATTCTGGGGTCAAATTCTGTTAGAGCTCTGTTATAACCGTTTTGTGTAATAATTGTTTTTCTGTTATGATTCTGATCAAACCTTCTTATTTTTCGATCACTTCCCTCTACAATGCTGGCAACACGATCAACTAATGAGACTACTGAGCCAAACAATGCAGTAATGCATAATTCAACAGAGGCTGGATTGGAGAGAATTCGCACTGCTATAGATCTTATCAATCAGAATATCAATGGTCTGTTATTGTTTCAACAAATAGCTACTCCAATCATCACAAGGATGGCTAATGGTGAAGGAACCAGTCAAAAGGCAGGTCAACCAACCTATGAAAGACTCACTAAACTTGAATTTCCTAAATTCAGAGTGATAAGGATGTTCAGGGGTAGTTGTACAGGGTTCATCAGTTCTTCGTGATTGATGGAATCCAAAATGATGCTCAAAAGCTTATGTTAGTCTCAATGCATTGAATTGGCACAAGCAGTTTCTAAGAAGGAATGAGGATAATGTGACTTGGCAATGGTATAGGAAAGAGAAGTTGAGTTGGCGCTTATGTGGCGGTTGCCTGTGCGATCACCATAACACTTAGTCTTATAGCAAAAAACTATTAAAAGGCTATCTTGAGGGAAAAAAAATTCTCTCACGTACCACACATTAGAAATGCCCTAACAAATTTAGATAAACCTCGATTATAATTTACCTTCCACGCATTGGATGATGTACGTTCAACCGTATTTTCTAACTCTCCCTCCAAGGGCTGCAAAGCATCATTTTCATCCTTCTTGGCCTTAAAAATCATCAATAAGTTGAATAAGACAATAACGTTACACACAAACTCTGAAATGTTAAAACGAAAATCTTTATACCTCTTTTCACATTATTAACTAGTAGAGTACCCGCGCGATGCGGCGGCGGGTACCCTTCGACTAACCCGAAAAAAACAAAAAGAAAATGATCCCGATCAGACCCGGTTCACTCATTTTTATATGTTTCGGCCGGTTCTCTCTGGTTCGTTTTCAGACGGCTTTTATTTGGTAGCGAAACCGGTGGCGACTCATGAACCCGGTTGAACCCGTTGGTCCGATCCGGTTTTTAAAACTATATATATCAGCATATAAATTGTATGAAGTTTTATGTGTTTTGTTAGTTTGTACAGTGTATAACATGTACTTTTTGTTAAAAATAACATTAATTAATGTGTTTAATAGATTAAGAATATTTTAAAAATAATATTAAATGTGTTGACCAGTCAATAAGTTTATGTTTGTGCATTGGTTAATTGTACATATTGCATGAATATTCGTATTTTTAAGTAATAAGGTGTTTTAATAAGAGTATTAATTGTGTATTAAAAAGTTGTACAATATGTTTTTTTGTTTGTATGTTGTTTGCATTAAAGAGTGTGTGTAATATATTTTGTTTATTTATCGTATGCATTAGAGCTTGTAAACTATGCATGAAAACTTGTATTACTTAATTTTTGCTTCAAATGAAGAGAGAGATACATATTTGCTTTATATGTAACTAGCAGGGTACCCGCGCGTTGCAGCGGCGAGTACCCTGTAATTAAAGTTTAGACGCTAACAAAACAAAAAGGAATTGATTAACCGGATAATAAAAAATGATCTTAGTTCGACCCGATTCACCTATTTTTACCAGTTTCGACCGGTCATCTCCGTTTCATTTTTAAACGGATTTTATTGGCTAGCCAAACCGGTGGCGACTCTGATTTCTGGTTGAACCCGTTGGTCCGGTTCAGTTAACAAAACAATATGTATCATCAACTTGTTAGCATATAAATTGTTTTAAGCTTTGTATGTTTTATTAGCTTGTAAAATATGTATAACAACACGTATTTTTTTTATTTTAGGGGTGTTTTTAAAGTAACATTAATTAGTATATTTAATTAGTTTATACTTGTAACATAGGCGTGGAGGAATAAATGTTGTACATTTTGCTTTAATATATGTATTTTTAATAAATGTTGTACATTTTAAAAATAACATTAATTAATGTATTTAATTAGTTTATACTTGTGACATATGCATGGGGGGAATAAATGTTGTATATTTTGCTTTAATATTTGTATTTGTTAGATAGTTGATTTTAAAGTGAAATATTGCATTTAAGAATTGTACATTATGCTTTATAACTTGGATTACTTAATTCTTTTGTAGCATTAAATAAAGAGAGAGTGTCTAATTTGTTTTATATATAATATAGATATAGATATCTAAGTTAAGAAGACTTTAATTTTATCGATCAATTAAAAATCTTAACTTTTTTTAATTAATCAATAAAATTGCCTCAGTCTAGATATATATAATTCTTCACAAATTTTAGAAAAACTTTTGAGATCACGGTAATATCACATTTTTCTATGTGAAAAAAAGTTAATCCAAAGAGAGACCGATCACTGAATAGTAGTTTTTCTCGAAATTTATTAATATTAAAGATTAAAAATGCGCATTATGTTTGTTGATGCTTTAAATGTATATAGTTGTTGTTAGACAATGAAAACCCCGTAGATATAATTTTATTAATGACCATTATTTATAATGGTAAAACCTTAATACCCAAGACCCACAAACCGGGCTTGGGCCTAATTATCCACTAATACTCCTTCGCAGTCCGAGCGGCGAAATCACGAAAGCTCGGACTGGAGTAGTAAACTAGAAAACAAGAAATAAAACAAAACAAAACATTAACGTAATAAAAAAACGAACCAGCTCATGACGGAAGCACGAACAACAATATAAGATTGTGTAGATTTGTGACCTTAGCACAAATCATGATTGTGTGAATTTGTGACCTTAGCACAAAAGCACAAATCACCAACACAAATAACAATCGTGCGGATTTGTGACCTTAGCACAAATCACCAACACAAATAAACATTAAAAAAAACTATAACTTTTTTTTAACATAAAACTAACTATATATGTGATCCTAAAATCTCACTTCAAACTTTCAAGTTCTCCAACTTTGTGCTGATCTCTTCCGTTGTTATGGGCTTCACCACCTCCTTGCTTGGCCCATTTGGAACAGGGCATTTTTTTCTTTTTGATTTGAAGCTAGCGTCTGACATGAGCTCCATTCTTTAGCAGATGGTTAAGCAAGGATTAAAGGATCATGTCATTGGTTGATGACTGATTCAAAGTTAATGATGAGGGTTTTTTTAAGGGTTAAAGGGTGGCGGCTAGGGTTTGACGGGGTGGTTTAGGGGAGGCGGCTCAACGTAGCCACCTATTATTTATGACCATTATTTATAATGGTAAAACCCTAATACCCAAAACCCACAAACCGAGCTTGGGCCTAATTATCCACAAATAGTTGGCGGCGGATAAAACTAGTTTGATATTATAGATTAACACGTAAATAAAACATATAATATTTAGTAACATTTTGTTTATTGAATTAAATCAATAAACGAGTATAGATCTTGAATTTTAGATCAAATTACTACCTCTACGATATGCTCACAATACACGTCACATGAACACGTTAGGATACTAGTGGTTGCTTCACGATTACCAAAACAACTTGTGATTAGTGTATGTTTTTGATCTGATCCAAATACCTAATTGGTATACATTTGGATCGAACAAAGAAACAAAAATAAGAAAACCAAAAGCGACCTTCATGTTAGTTTTTCTCGAAATGTATTAATATTAAAGATTAAATATGCGCATTATGTTTGTTGATGCTTTACATGTATATAGTTGTGGCAGCGGATGAATCTAGTTTGATATTATAGATTAACACGTAAATAAAACATATAATAGACCCTAACTGGGGATTAAGTATTGATTGAATACCTTAAAATATTTTAAGGTTTCGGTTTGTTTATAGGAAAGTGAACCGAACATTAAAAGGTTTTAGTTTTAGGGTTGTGTATCAAATCTGAATGAAGCGATTGAGGGGTGTTTAAATAGCACGGTAACTTGTCCACCACGATTAGCTATACACTCCACCATTTCCTAAAATTTGATACTCTACCCTCAGGTTTTACTTATATTTTCTTAAAAGAAATGAAACTTTGGCCCTTTCAAATGAATCGATATAGCACTCGGCCTTCCCAATAAATTTACCCAAGTTCCGTCTATGACTCTTCCCCCTCCTAGAATCTTCAACTCAACCGGCCACTTAGCGAGGAGGATGAAGGATTTCGATTTTCGATATTTTAGTGCCTCTTTTATATTTAACGAGTATTTAGTTAGTTAATAAACGTCTAACGAATAACTAACAGCCGTTAAATATTGTGAAACATATTATATATTTAATTAATATACACGCGTTTTATATATTAAATAAATAATAAACGTACTCTTCGTGTATTCGTGTGTGCCCCCGATAGGCTCACGTATTTTTAGCCGTATAAATGGCACGTAACGACCATAAACCAACAGCTCCCACTTGAGAATTATCGTAGTACATAAGTTTTCACTAACAATAGAAAGCATTTAACAACAATCTATTGCTCCCATAAATACCTAAATTATGGTTTCAAGAAACATCTCAGTATTATGGTTTATTACTTGCTATTATCATTCCTCTGTACAGATACCGTTAAACTATAGATATGGATCCTAACTCATTCCATATAGTTTAACCATTTAGTTTCTCGTTATAGAAATTAATTCAGATATACCAAATGTAATTAAGAATAATCTTGAATTACCCTTTGGGTGTGGCCACACAATTATCTGATTAATTCTAGAGAGGCGTCAATGGTATCATACTATAATTTAGACAATTGGAGGAACAAATTCTATGTTGACTACAAGTGTCGTGGATGTTGGTTTACATCACTTCCAAAAATAGCCTTTATAACTACATTATTGAGGATAGTGTTTGACTTATAATTAAAAATTGATATCCACACATGCAAGAGTTACTTGTATCGTAAGTCTAAGGACGATTAATATAATCATTTTCAATATCTTACTCATGAAAAGGATCCAAAAGTTAATATTCTAAAGTTGGAAAAGTCCAATATGCATCCCTTATGAATAACATATGAGTTTGATGAGAACAATCCACGGATTTAAAATGTATAACTAAACACGCACATTTGTCTTAATTTAATAATACTCCCATATTATTAATTTACAATAGACAAATTTACAATAATTAAATTATTCAAGGATTAAAATGCAAATATAGAACATAATAGTATAAATAAAAGAATTATGTATGTATATCAATTCATTATATAATAATATGTATTTTTATTTTAGTGATGTTTTAAAAATAATACTCTCTCCGTCTCACATTAAGTGTCCACTATGACTTTTTAAGTCTTTTTTCTTCAATTTTGACTTTAAATATTTTTGTTCGTGTTATATAATACTTGATGCAAGATATATATGAATAATTAAATTTTTAAATGTATTTTCATTTGTATAATTTTTATTAAGTATTATATAACTCAAACAAATATATTTAAAGTAAAAGTTAAAGAAAAAAGACATAAAAAAATCATAGTGGACACTTAATGTGGGACGAATGTAATATTAATTAGTGTATTTAATTGGTTTATACTTGTATCATATGCTTTATCATGTTTATTCATACATTATTTAAATTTAATATTTAAGAGACATTTAATGGATGAAAGATTTATACCATAAGTTTTATAAGTTGTATTACTTAAAATTAAGTTTTGTGCATTTATAAATTAGACCATAACCTTTATAATTTTTTATTACTTAAAATTAAGTTGTGCATTGATGAAGAGAGAGTGTGCAATCTCTATTATATGTAGTATAGATTTGCAATAAATATAAAATCATTGGATTAACACTTAGGTGGTGTTTGTTATTTTTAAATGTCTCTTAACAACATCTTAATCCGACTTATTCGGACGTGGTCATATATTTAAGTTATCTTGATTGTTTGTTTTTTCCATGTCATTCAGAGGCGGTAAGAGACAAGCAGTGTTAAGTGCGTTTATTTTTTTTTATCATTAAGAGGCATAAACCTCTTATTGAACTAGATGTGGAGGGATTTTCTTAATATCTTTTAATGTCTTTTTTATACTTAATTTATTCTTACTTTTTTTGTTTTTATTAATTTCTATTTTGTTATGAGTTTTTTTATTTTGGTGCTTTTTTTATTTTTTTTCTTGTTTCACCTTTATCTTTTGTGTTAAAAATATTAAATAGAATCATTGTATATGTTTTGTTACATAAGTAGTTTATAAGATGATATGTGAAAATTCATATTTTGTTCAAATTGAATGGTTCGATGTCATACTGATATATCCCAATTCTAACGCGGCTTATTTAGTTACTCGTTTTAAAAAGTTTAAACTCTGACACATTTATTTTTGTTAAATAAACATGAGATTACATGTTTTGTTTAAAATACTTTTAACTTTAAATTGACTAGACGAATACCCGCGCATAGCGCCAAAAATTCCTAGCGGTAAATAGTTGTAGTGATAAAAAAGTTTATGGGTTATAAACGAAAAATAATCAAAGTTTGATAGTTTAGAGATTAAACATAATGATTTGAAACCCGGTTCGACTCAGCCAGTTCAACCGGTTCTGGTAAAAAAAAGGTCAAATTAAACTTTTTTTTATATTTTCGAAATCGAATAGGACCTGCATATATATATATATATTATTATTATAATATATATATTATTATATTTATATCTATATATATATATATATATATTATATATATCTATTATTATAATATAGGGGGTATTCAATGCAGAACTACTTTTTTGTACAAAACCTACACAACCATTTATAAACCATTAGATTGATTGATCAATGGTTATAATTGATTGTGCCATTTATGTAATTTTTTGAAAGATGAAACCATTACTTGTAAATATAAAAGGGTAATATAGGAAATCTACATTTAATATTTTCAAAAACCGATCCACCCATTTAGGGTATAGATTTTCTGTATTCTCTTTCTTATGAATCAGTTTTAGTTTTTATATCTCTCTTTGTAACTCCAATAACCCTAGCCATCTTTTTCATCTTCATACGTATCTTATAAATTTGACGACAAGAAGGAGGAAGGATATGGCGTTTGCAACAGGCATGAGTAACAACATCTGATCTTTGTATTTTGAAATTGGTGGCGCCGAATGTGATCATGGTTTGTCTTTCCGATTTGGTGGCGCTGCCTGTGTTTTGGTGGTTGCGTTTTGTCACTGACGGTTTGTGGGGTGTGGTGGCCTTGAAATGGAGCGACTTGCGTTTAGACTCTATTCATGGTAAGTTTATGAATTGTTAATATTTTTACTTGGATTAAATATGAATTAAAAAGTCAATATGATATGAAGTGGATCTGTGAAACCCACACCCTGAAGTGCCCTTTTTTCCATTGATGGCGGTTGCATTTTTGCCGCTAGCGGGTCTTGCTGTGGTGATCAGGGGCGGATGCATTTACAACATATGGGGGGTGCTCTCCATAGTTCGCCAAAAAACATCGATTTTTAGTGTAAAAAAATAATTTTATTGGCCTTTTTATTAAAGTGCACCCCCATCGCAAAATCAAATTGCCCCCCATGCAGAGACTAAAGTCCAACATTTAACGCTTTAAAACCTTAAAATCTTTCATTTTCTAAGTGACAATACTCGATTTTTCATTTTGATCCCCATTTTTATCCTATTTTTTAGCCGTATTTTGTTGCTATTGTAAAAAAAAATTGCCCCCCACAATACAATTTCCTGGTTCCGTCACTGGTGGTGATATAAACTGAACAACGTTGGTTCTGTCCCATTCATGTTTTTAATCCTTTTATAAAGAAACAACAATGCAATTACTTGACTAAACAACAAAACAAATTTGAAGTTGAAATTATATGGTTTAAATGGTGAGACGTGGTCTTCTTAAGCAACGCCACTTTCAACAATTTTTGTGGGTAAATAATGTTCACATATAGTTTATAATATCAATAATTTGTTTTGCACAATTTATGATTTCTTTGTTTTGTACGGTTCTTATATTTTCACTTATATGTCCATACAAATTCATATATGCAACATATGTCTCCCCTTGTGTTATCTAACTTGTACTAGGCCCTCTTCACAGCTTGCATCATACAAATTGAGGTGTGAGAAAGAGCCTCTAAATTCAAGGTAATTTATGTAATCTAGACAAACTCATATTTGTTGCTATCTCTTTTAAAGCTCACAACTCTTCTTTTTTATATGAATCCTGTAAATATTAACACAAGAGTTTACCACTTGTTTTATCTCTCTTTTAAACAATCTTTTTTTTGATTTAAGATATTTAAATATTCATGCAAAATCATTACATCGACATAGATGGTTTTAGATGATAGTAGCACTCTATTTTACCACTTTGTCTTATCATTGTACTTGTTATCTTTATAAAGTACTCGTAGTACATGATGTATCATTGGTGTGTGATCTATATATAAAAGGTATGACATGCGTGGCTAGTTTCGACTATGAAATCTAAAAGTGATTTGTTTCTTGTTAATATTAGTTGTCGTTATTTATGTTTAGAAAACTGCATTTATGTTATATGAGTTGTGAAAAAAGTTTGTATAATTTGATATAATTAAATGGTACATAGGTGTTTTGTGGTGGGTAAAAAATCAATGAAAGTAACATAACTGCCACTGGTATCTATTTTGTTAAATGTTTAGTAATGTCTACATCAATTATATTTTAACAATTGCATTTCTTGAAAAACACGTTGATGAATTTTTTTTTTTAAAGAGGAGTATTTTTTATTATATTAGTAAAAGTAATATATATTATATATTATTTTACCAAAAAAATAATATGGTAAAATAATATATTATATTATTCTCTTTCCTTTTTTTCTTTCAACCAAGCTATACAAATCAAAATTCATTGTGAATCCTACCTACAAACCAGATGCACCCTTGTTCTTCAATCAAAACGTCACATGCTTTTGTCTTATTACGTATAAGTATGAGATCTTTTAAAAAATGTTATGGCAGAATAAAGAAAGAAAATTAAATTGCAAAAATCGAAAGGGTGGTCTTACAGGAATCACGGAGTTCAACTGGTCTTCTAATGCTCCGTTAAGTTGAAAGAGAATTTCAATCATATCTGGGCGTTCTACTCGATCCTCTTTTATACAATCACACGCTAATTGTGCAAAGCCATCAGATACCTCCGGGTCCATTTGATTCCAAAGATCAGGATGGATTATATCCTGATGTGTTTCATTTTGATTATGTGATCTGGCCAATGGAGCTAGAAACTTATTATCTTCGCTTTCGTATGGAAGAAATGCTTTCCTCCCACACATTATTTCACATAAAATGACCCCAAATGAGTAGATATCCGACTTTTCTGTCACATCTCCACTCTTTGTAGTTTCCGGGTCCATATAACCTTGAGTGCCAATGACTTCAGAAGAAATATAGTGCTCCATCCGATCCACTGAATCTTTTATGGAAAATTCGAATCCAGATAACTTAGCCTCAAAATTATCATCTAATAAAATTGTGGAGCTATTGATGTTACGATGTATAATCGAATAATTGCGTCCTTCTTCATAATGGAGGTAACTTAATGCATTAGCAATAGCGATACTTATTTTTAATCGATGGATCCAATTGAGCGCTGGATCTCTAAGATACATGACAAGACTTCCCTTGGCCTCATGGCGGTTTACGATTATCTTTTCACCTTTTTCGTCACAGAACCCGATCAGAGAAACTATATTTGGATGTTTGAGACTGGAAAGAATAGAAATTTCTGTCCAGAACTCCATGTCTCCTTGTCCTTGACTACGATCTAACCTCCGTGCGGAAATATTTATTAGATCACCTGAGCGCAAGAGTTGCCCTTTGTAAACATAGCCGAAATCACCTTTCCCTATTATATTTTTTTCACAAAAATTTTTGGTGGCTTTCTGAATTTCATCAAGTGGGATTCGCAAGTGATTAAAGGTTGACATGTTTTGATTTTCTCTGGTAAAATTGGAGAAGTTCAAAATCAATTTGGGTTTCAAATGAATGAATGTGTATGTGTACCAATTAGTTTTGGGGCTATTTGTACTTTGTAATGTGAATGAAAGTATGTTAATATTGATCAAGCTGTCAATGTGATTAGTCACATGATTTTCCTAATTATACGATTATGGTCAAGTTGTAAGGTATTTAATGATCAATTTTATTAGCTTTTTCACTCAGGCAATTATGGTGAATTCTTTTATTACTATCCGAATAAGAGCACTGGGAGTCGTGGTGCCATAGGCTCGTGCCATAGAGAAAAAGTTGAGGAAAATGGAGTTTGGCACCAGATTTGGTATGGCACTAGAATTCAGTGGAGTGGTGAGCCATAGCCGAGAGGCCTTGGCACGAACCATGGAGTGGTGAGCCATAGCCAAAACTCGTGCCATAGGGCTAATTTTTCAAAAAAAATAAAATAATAAAAAAAAATACTATGGCGTCGGCTGTTAGCTAACAGCCGAGAGGCCTTGGCACCAACTACGGAGTGGTGAGCCATAGCCAAAACTGGCGCCATAGCTTGGCACCAAGCTAACAGCCCACCACTCCTTTTGCTCTAATAATGTTACAGTATTGCACATTATAATACTCCGTAATTTGTTTCTATAAGCTTCAATTTTTTAAAATGAAATGTTGAAACTATTTTTAGAAGTTGAAACTATTCTTAATAATGAAATGTAATTCAACACACATGTAGGAAGTCATACGCCAAAGCTATTTCTAGAAACTATGAAAGTACACGGCTGCAAACATTTACCGGTTCAAATGATTCGATCACCGAGTCAACCCGGTCTTCCACAAAAACAAAATTTATATATATTTGGAATGATACAAAAAAAGTATATATCTTGAAAACCGGGTTGACCTGGGTCACTTCAAACCCAACACGTTTGATCGGGTTTCGAAAATATAAACCCGGTTCAATTTGACCCGTTTTTTCGATCGAGACCGGTTTAACCAATTGAACCGCCCGGGTCGAACCGGGTTTCAATAGATTATGTTTAATCTCCAAATCCTCAAACTTCTATTAATTTTTGTTTATAACCCGTAAACTTTTTTTATCATTAAAATTATCTGCCGCTATAAAATTTGGTTGTTATATAGGGGTACTCGTTTAGTTATTTCTAATAGGAAAGTGAATTTATACATATTGTAGATAAAAAAAACGTTATCAAAATATTACATTTTTTGGGTAAATGGTTCCCTCGGTAAATATATTACTCCAAAAACAATTTAAGTACAATGGATGTGGGTGAATCCCATATCGCAGCCCGTTACATAGGCAACCATCTTCCTTAAAGGAAAGAACATATACAGACTAGACTACAAATGACTCAATAACATTCGGTAATCTACTTCTTGTTTCGACCTCGAACCTTGATATTTAGATTATCGCATATAGCTTAAAGATTGTTAGGAATTTTCTGGCCTTCATACATATCATTATCCTAAGGATCATAGTCGTAGTCGGCATCCCCATATGAGTCATTCCATTGTTCCAGCAAGCTCTTTGTTCCAAATCCGACACCTGACGAATTTGAAGCCAAATAATTTGCCATTTCATTATCAGCAGGTTCAACTTTATCATCGCTATCATGATCACCCAAAAACAACCTTTTTTAGAGGTTTACCATCATCATCCACAAGCACACATTTCTCCTCCATCAAATATTTTTTAATCCGACTATTCTTTTCAACTATATGGGTAGAGGTTTGCCCTTCTACATGCATATCAGACGTAGAAGCCTTACTACTCGATTCTACTTCCCTAGTAACCGAGTTATCATCATTTAAAGCATCAAAAGAGTTACTAAGGGAAATAGTACGGTTACCTGATGTCGAAGCATTCGTCTTACTTGTCGTCTTTAACGAGTTACCCGCTGTCGAGACATTCGTCTTACCAATAGAAGGAGCCGTCTTAGAGCTCACATCTGCAGTCGCTGATTTACCTTGGGGAGGAATATAGTTTTTGGTTTCATTAAAACCGGTTTAAAATTGTTGGTGCCTCTTTTATTACCACCTTATTTCTTCTTCTTCACTTCAATAAAGCCATCATCATCAACCCCGAAAGATGCACCCTTGCCTTTATCCACCCTATTCACAACTCGTTTAGGGGCATTTGGACAATCATAATCTGAATGACCAAAAATTAAGCACGAACCACAACGAGGAGGTTTCCACTCATATTCAACATGAATGGTTTCCTTCGTGCATCTAGGCCCTTTAACTTTAGGAACAGCCATAACCATATTATCGCAAAAGTCATTACAAGCCTCAATTTCAATCAAATTTCTTGCATAACTGCTCTTACCCTATGATTCTAAACCAATGAAATTCGTATATGAGTCAAGCATCATAGGGGCACCAATTTTCGATGCAATCAGGCTTAACCCATCCGGTTTATACGCAACCATCAGGACATCATGAAACTTTACCCAAACGGGAACCCGAGACAATTCCTATTTAAGGAGACTCACAAAAGGAGACCATTTATTCAAAAATATAAGGACTGCACGAATCATCCATGGACCATCTCTAAGCACCGAATTAACACACCCAATAGATGAGAATTTGATCAGGACAAGATTCAAGAGCTAGCAGAGGAATATATGGACATGATTCAAGAGCTTGGCAAGAGTAAGGGTACTGCCAAAAATAAGTAAACTTAAAGATGGAGACGTGTGGTATATCTTATATCATAACACGGGTTCGATTCTTGGATTTGTCTAGTTTCTAGAGAGAGAAACACATAAGAGAGTTTTTCTAGTGAGAGAAACTATGTGTTTAAATGAAAATGTATATTATCAACTAGCTTACCTCTTCCAAAGTTGGAAGATGCTTAATAGTTCTTACAATATACCGGGTATTAGTACCCGGCTTAATACCGAAAATCATACTATTAATTATTAAACTACGAGCTATAAAATAAACAGTAAAATAAATACATGGGGTGACCGATCTTTTTCTAATATTAACAATCTCCCCCTAAGGAGGTCACCCAGACAATACTAAACTTATCACTTCAGTCTTTATGCGCGTAGACATTTGATATCTTGTACATTTGGGATAGTGTTCTTTTGATTCATCTTAGGACTTGTCTTTGATTGTGAACTTGAGCTTTTCTTGAGATCTCACCCAAACATATCCTTACATCATCTTGAATGTAACGCCCACTTTTGCCACTTGTGAAGAAATACACGATATCAGAGTTGTCGGAAGCTTTGACACTATTATGAGTCTACAAACTTTTTGTTTCAATAACAAGTGTAGGGTTCGTGTCTGAGCATAGAATCGGATTATTCCCTGATAACTCAGGTACTGGATTTTTTCCATCATCCAGTCTCCATCCTTAAAAATATCCTGTAATAAACAGTTAGCAATAAGAAAAATTGATTTGAAAAAATCAGTTCTAAGCGTTTCTTATGAAAATATTTTGTAACACTTCGAGAGTTTTGATTGTTTGACAAATGATCAATAACCGTCAATTCTTATTCTGGAACAAGTTTGATTCACACAGAATCGCACCATCGTTTCTTTCCAGTTGACACAAGTTTGATTCTTGTAGAATCGCACAAGTCACCTACCAAGAGCTTGTTTGATGTTGGCTCTAGCAGGATTTCCTTCTTTATTGAGAAAAACCTTCGTTTCACCTCGGATGTTCTGGAATATCATCAAGGATAAATGCGTAGGACTCTTAGGATAGTCTTGTTTTCCACAGTGGGTGCAAGACAAAGAGAATGGATATGTGTCCCTAACGAGATTAATGGACGATCTCTTGCTCTAGACCAATAGTGCGTTTTGGTTCTATTAATCAGGGGGGGAGGCTGTAGCTGACTGCTATCCTGTTCAATATCAACTAATGACAGCCACCTGTTCAATATTAACTAACTCGGAGTGAGAAAGTCAATAGATAACGTGTTTAGTCTCCGTAAGAAATGAAACAGAAATCTTTTAAGAGATTTTGAGTGGCTATGTAGGGTTGTGCATTGCATCACTAGGTCTATGATGTCGATCTTCAATGTCAGCAATCATCTTACTGATTCTGGCAGCATATGTATTGACTCGGTTTCTGCCTAAGTGTATAGAGAGCTTCTTTCTTTACACCCTTTATCCTTACAATTCTTTTTAATTCTTCAACCCCTTCAGTGCATACCGAGACTTCATGACTAGAACCTTGTTGGGTTTATTCCAGTGCTAGCTCCATCTCAGTTGGCACTTTTCCCTTATTCTCACTTTTACTCCTTTTATATGTCATACCTAAGGACTTCTACACTAACTAGTGGATTGTCCCTGGGTAGATCCCTCTGGTTATGGCTGGATCATTGGGAATAAAACCTAACCTTAGCAACCTTATAACTCCAATAAAGTAAAATGCATGGTCGGTCTTTTGGTACAGTTCTCCTTTCCATAAAACCAATTGAAAATTCAATTAAGGTACTTATGATATAAATATCAAAGCGTTTAGTACCTCGATCGTTTTTTGATTTTTTCAGAAACGCTCCCCCTTAAAATTTGCTTCGGTATTCGAAATTGTTTAGCACGTTTGGGAGGAGTATATGAGTCCTAATAATCATGATTATTATTATACACATATTTTAATCACATTTTCTCCCCTTATCAAAAATTTTAAACCCTTTGACATTTTGGATATCAATTGATTTAAATATGTTATAAAATTTGGGAGAAAAGTGTAGCCTTAATTCGCAAGTCGTGTAAGAAACGTATAACTGCTCCCCCTCAATCGTTGAGGGATATAAATTATTCCTACACTTAATCATCAATAGATTAACTACTTTCTAATGTACAAGATATATTATTCACAATAAAAGAAAGTTTGACCTTTTTATTGAAACGACGATGTCTTCACGTTGTTCTGTTGATTAGCCTGTAGTCAATATCTCTTATTCTTCCTCCAACAAAGCTTTCCAGACTTCGAAAGATCCTCCTGATCTGTAGTATTTTCTCGATCGCAGTGATGAAGTCTTTGCTTCTTCTCTTGTTATCCTCTGACCACTTCCTAGTCTCTATGCCCTTATTATACTCGAACAGATGAAAGTCTTTAACCATATGGTCCAGCTTTTCCATGACTCTTGTCAACGTCCCATTACTAAACTTGTGTAGCTCATTCAACCTCATCAGTTTTCTTTGATCATTTCTGTCTCTGTAGACAACGACTCTTGGCTTAGGGACAATCGTATAATCTTCTTTGAAGTAATAATCAGATGAATCCTAATTTGGACGTTCAAGGTTGATCTTTGTTTGATAACTTTCAATCCTGAGCTGCAAGTCTCCCACACGATTCCTGATTACCAGGTTTCTTATCCACATGTTGACTGCCGTGTGAAGACTAGTCTTGTCTGTTTTGGGCAGATGGTTGAGCTTTTCTTGAATATTGAGTAGGAACAGATCTTCAAAATCATTTGGATGAAGATTTTTGAAATCCTTTTCTGAGATCTTGTACTCTTTGTAATCAGCTCAGCAAAGAATTATCTCTCTCAGGTAGTTGTATCTGTATTTTTCGTACACCTTGACACTGATCACACTGAGAATTCGCATCTGAGATCTGACTGCTTCACGATCAGAGGGCTCACTGTGTTTGTTGATGTAGAATTCCTTTCTTCTAAACCACCAGTGAGTGATGCCATAGGCCGCACTGATGTCATAATCGCGTTCACTTTCAACCCACAAAGATGGAACTAATTCTTCAAGTCTAAAGTCTAGGTAATGAGCGGCTTTGAGCTTGGATATGGATAAGGCAATGTTTTGCTCTTTTTCACCTGTCAGAAGATAATCCAGATCCTTATTGAAGAAGAATTGTGGTTGAATAGTTACCTGACCTGGTGGTCCTCCTAAGGGCAGTGGTTCATATATATTTTGCAGAATTTGACGACCCTCAGGATTAACCAAATCAACCTTATTTGTCAGCAGCCTATGGCATTCATCCATTTGAAATTGAAGAAAGATGTTGTTCTTATGAAAGGCTTTAACAAGGCTGAAAGCTGGACCTTCTAAATCAGCTTTGCAGAGCTTCTTCTCTCCTGTTCGTCTACAGAACCATTTGATGAATGACCTAATATCATACGTCTTCCTTTGAAGCTCGTTCTCCGCAGGAACATGATACGTTGTGGCGTATGTATTTACCCAGTTATTCTCCAGTTCCGGGAAAGCATTCGGGGGAATGGTCCATTCTTGTTCAGGTGTAGCTGGTCTCTCGCCTTCAGGAATCGGCTTAAACCAAGTAGTGGTCGATACCTTGGGAATGTGAGCATTATCGGTGTCCTCCAGATCTGAGACATGCCCTTTATCCTGCATTGGAATGTCATCTGAGGATTGTTCAGAATATTCAGAATCGGGATCAGATCTGTGCGTCGAAGAGTCAACAACAACATCTCTTGTGTCAGTGATCTGCCATCCAGTTGAGGTAAGAGCTGGATGTTGTTTGGAAGCAGATGCATCAAACTCCCGTGGTTTCTTTAAACTTTGCTCATCATCTTTTGTAGGAGGATGAGCTAACCCAGAAGCACCTGAATCGTGTCTTCTCCTTTTTGCTGACTTACCCTGGTTTGATCCAGCTGAAGGGCCTTCATCATCATCATCGTCTTCATCATCATCACTATCATGCTTTCTCTTGTGGTCTTTAACCTTGACTGCAACTTCCTTATCCATGGCATCTTCATCTGCTATTAAAGCTTCCATAAGAGCATGGTATAGATGGTAGTTGGCAGGATTTCTGTTTGCAGTCTTGTTCTTATTCATGTGTTTGAAGAGAGCACTCTTTAGATCAAATTCTTCAAGAGCAACTTTATCTGTTGACCTGATTGAGTAAGTTGACTCTTGTTTCTCCTCACCTTGTTCCTTTTTGATTCTGATAATCTCTTTCGGACTCTTTTCAGATTCTTGATTCTTGACAGACTCTGGGCCAGGCAGCACAGAGTATTTCTCGATTAAATCTGCAGTGTGTCGTTCAAGAATCCTAAGGAGAGCATCATCAAGTTTTGTTCCTAGATATTTATCAACAACCGTAGGAACTTGGGATTTAATTGAAGCCAAAACATCAGCAGAGTGATCAGTCTTCTTTACTTCAGACATCTCTTGCTCCAATCTTGCCACTCTTAGCTGAAGGGCGATGAATGGAGTGATCTCTGGGAGAGATGTGGTGATTGTTGTAGCTTCCGTGTTGATTGGTGTAGGTGTGACCAGTGACGAAGGCTTAGGAGATGAGAAATCAGTGACGGGAGCGATTACTAGAGGAGTTGATGTGACTGTCTGATGACTTGGATCAGGTATGGTGGAATCAGACTCCTCTACAACTTTAGATTTCTCCTAATCATCTTCGGTTGGTTTGTCATAAAGAAATTGATCCCTAAAGTTATCAGTGTCTTTGAGATTTTTCATGGAAGACATAGAACCAGAATGACTTTCTGGATTATCTTCGATGACACGTTCATCTGTTATGAGCTTCAGGTTTTCATGAACCTTTGGGTAGGCTGTAGCGAGGAATTCATCATCCATGTGCTCAGGGTTTGGTCCAGCAAGAGACACATGTAATTTTCCAGAGTCTGATCCAGTCTGGTCTTCTTGCATGGGCTCAGGGTCTGGTCCAGCCTTAGCCTCATGTGCTTTTTTAGGGTCTGATCCAGCCTGGCCTTGTGTACTAACAAGAATGCTTACTCCTAATGTTACTGTAGACAAATCTACTTCACCTTGATCTTTGTCACCTTTAGGAGCAGCGGCTTCTGTTTCACTTTCTGTTTGTTCTGAATCGGATGTTGATGAAGATTCATGGGTCACTTTCTCTGATGTATCATCTTCAGGTTGAGAAGAAGGTCTAGTTGTCGAATCATGAGGAGCTTGATCACGCCTAACAAGGATAAACTGATCCGTGGTTCTTTTCTTCTTTGACAGATCGATCAAGGAATGAGCTACTTGTTCTTCAGTTACAATGGCCTTTCCCTTGCCTACTACTTGAGGCAGTTTGGGAGTTGTTTTAGATACTGGATCCCTAATCATTACTCCTCCAATAGGTGCCCGACCTTGTGGCATAAAGGCTGGATCCAAGCTAAGCTTAATAGCTCATTCCATGTCAGCATCAGCACCTTCACCTTCTCCCTTTTCTTGATGCGCATCCAAACTCATCTTCTTAGCCAGTTCGAGATTAGGATCATCACCTTCTTCTTGAGGAACAGATTCTTGTTAAGCTTTATCATCTTCATCAACAAGTTGGAAAGTAGGCTTTCCTTTTCTAACTTTCTGTGGAAGCTTATGCTTAGAAGATTTCTTTGTCGGAGCAGGAGTTGGCTTGGATTGTTTGACTGGAGTAGTGGTTGTGGGCTTTTTAGGTGGAGCACGCTTTGTTGCAGGTTGCACGCTTGCACTTTCTTGCAGGGTTTTCTTTGTATTTTTAGCAACCATTTCCAGATACTTGGGATAATACGAAGATTGTTGAATGGCTTCAGTTATCAAGGGATCGGGAATTGCCATTCCAAACACTTCAACAGTCTCACCTTTTGGGACAAACTTGAGATTTCCTAATATAAAATCATCTCCAGTATGATGAACAGCAGAATCAGGACGTCGATGGATATTGTTATTGCTTGCCAAGTAGTAAATTATCACCTTTGAAAACCGTCCATAAGGAATGAGGAGAGGAGTTACTTTCTTCTTTGGGTCCTTCAGACTGGTTTTGTGACTTGCCTTGTGTGAGAAAAATGTCTGGATCCCTTGAGTAAACTCTTCCCATAACAGCTCTGCATGATCAACATTAGTTTGAGTGATGATTCCCCACAGCATTTGCAGAACTGGGTGTCTGGGTTTGTCACTGCCAGATGTCTTTCCAGTCAAGCACTGGTTGATTAAGGTTAGAATTGCCCTCCATGGTTGATACACATAATTCACCCGTATATTGGAGACAATTTCTACAGGTTCAGGATACCCCAGCTCATTAACAAAATCAATCACCGTGTTACCAGACGGAGGTGACTCAAATGGGTGAGTTGGGTTGACAGGAGTAATTGCTAATGCCTTTCTGAGAAGATCAGCACTTAGATCGAACCATTGTTCATCAACTTGACAACTATAAACCCCAGTCTTCTCGTTATATTTCATTGTGTTCCAGAACTGTTGGAGGTAGATAGCAGGAACATTTGCTGAGGCAGTGAATGCTTGGAAGAAGTTGGTATTACTCAGGATGTCCACTGATATCTGAAAGATGGGGTTCTTTTGAATCTTTTGTGCATTGAAAAGAAGGTTGCTTTTCCCGATTGTTAACCACTGAGAGCGAGGTACAATCTGCTCATCTGTTCTTGTAGGAGGTTGAGTGGGAACATTTTGTTCTGCCATCGTATTCTGCAAAAGAGTATTTAACAAAGAAGACAAACATTGCAGAGAAACGATGTTAGAGAGAACTTTAGCATTGATTAAAGTCATGTCATTCTTAGAAAAGCAACTGGGTCATTCGAAGGGGCCTTGATAGATTATTGGGCTTAATGGGCCAAAACATGAAACTTAGCCCAAACCGCCGCCAGGCAGAATGCCAACTCGCCGTTAGGAGAATCGAGCAAACCGCCGCGAGGAAGGCACTAAACCGCCATGAATAACATTTGAAAAAGGGCGGGTTGAGTATTTTAATATATATAAAAATATTCGACCAAACCGCCGAGAGACGGCGGTTTACCTGTTGGAATAAAATAATAGAAAATTATGGCAACCCGCTGTTAGTCAATCCGCTGTTAGTCAACCCGCCGTTAGGCAACTCGCTGTTAATCAACCCGCCGTTAGGCAACTCGCTGTTAATCAACCCGCTGTGAGTCAACCCGCCATTAGGCAACTCGCTGTGAATCACCCGCCGTTAGGCAACTCGCTGTTAATCAACCTGCCATATGAACCAGCGGGTTGAGTAAGTTATTAAAGAATAATAAAATAACCAACTCGCCACCTAGAAACATAAGCAACTCGCCATTCGGACAGATTTCATAAAATTCAAACCACGCACCTCCTCTGTCAAAACTAATCATATCCTAAGGCATTCCTAGGCTATCCTACGCATAAGACACACATTACTCCCATCCTTTCCATCACACACACCGACTTTTACTTTCTAAAAGTCAACCCGCCATTAAGAAACATGGGCAAATCATTCACTATTGTTTGAGATAGAAATCCACACATCAAAACTTATTAATATATACCTTATGAACAATTCCCAGCAACTAAATCACACCTTACAATACTACATTGGCCTTT
The DNA here is from genome assembly GCA_026074375.1 of Tanacetum coccineum. Classification (NCBI taxonomy): domain Eukaryota; kingdom Viridiplantae; phylum Streptophyta; class Magnoliopsida; order Asterales; family Asteraceae; genus Tanacetum; species Tanacetum coccineum. The sequence goes on from BQNB010010651.1 coordinate 41,142, forward strand.
TCATCTAAAATGACCCTAGATCTATTTTTTCTACACTTTTTAATGTGTTTTCATTCGATTCCATTGATATACACACAGAATAAATGATATAGAATTACCTTTGCAAGAAACACTGGAAATCAAAGATTTGTGACTTTATTCTTGGCGGCGAGTTGCGAGAGAGTGTGTGTGTGTGTTTTTTTTTTCTTTGACTAGATTTCGATAAGTTTGACCAAACACCAACTCGCCGCCTCTTTTATATCCTAAGTTAGAAAGTTGGCATAATCAGTCCCTTAGGTTTCCATCTTATTTTAATTTTTGTTTTTGTTTTCTAATGATCTTCTAAGTTTAGGCAATTGTTCCAATTTAGTCCCTATTGGTAAATTACACTTTCATAGCATACAACAGTCTTTTAGAACCCCTTAGATTTTTTCACATTCACTCTCCCCCTCAAACAACGACCCGTTTTCTATTGAAAGAGTTGTAGTCGTTGATTGAGATGAAAAGTACAGGCGAACAGCTCTACCATCACCATTGTTTTACTATACTCCCATAAAGCATGGATATAAAGTAATCCATGCCCAGACATCAAACCGGGTTGCAATTTGAAGTAATTGCAAGCCTTTTAGTAATTCCAAATGACTTAAAATATTTCCTAAGTAAGTTAAGATATTTAAAATACATATATATGAATTATTATTATTATATATTTTTTATTTTTTTTTGTTTTTTTGTTTTTTTGTTTTGTTTTTTTTTTGTTTTTTTTAACGAGTTAGACCTATGTACAAAGGATACACGAAGACATTATGTTTACTCATCCTCTCCTTCTTGAAGACGTCTGAGAGTTTCAGGGGTCAAACTCTTCATGCCTAGGCGTGGAAGAAGAAATTCGAACCGTTCTCTTGGTAATGCTTTGGTAAGAATGTCTGCAAGTTGATAATTCGTTTCCACGAAGTAGAGTTCAACCACTCTATTTTCCACTTGCTCTCGGATGAAATGGTGCCGTATGTCGATGTGTTTAGAGCGAGAGTGCTGGACGTTGTTACAGCAAAGAGCAATAGCACTTTTGTTATCACAGTACAGAGGAATTTTATTGAAGTCAAATCCGTAGTCTTTGAGCTGTGATCGCATCCAAAGGATTTAAGCACAACATCCAGACATGGCAATGTATTCAGCCTCTGTAGTTGATATTGCCGTGCTTCTTTGCTTCTTTGATGACCAGCTAACCAATCTATCTCCAAGAAACTGAGCACTTCCCGACGTACTTCTTCTTGAATCTTGACATCCCGCATGATCCGCATCTGCATAAGCTGTTAGTGACATGGCGTTGTCTTTCGGATACCAAAGACCCATGTTAATGGTTCCTTTCAAGTACCGAAAGACACGTTTGATAGCTTCAAAGTGCTTTTTGGTAGGCTTAGCCTGATATCTAGCACACATGCAAACGGCGAATACAAGGTCGGGTCTACTGGCTGTAAGGTACATAAGGGAGCCAACCATTCCTCTGAATCGAGTTTGGTCAACTGGAATCCCCATGAGATCCTCGTCCAGTTTCAATCGATCCACCATTGGTGTATCGACAGGGTCAGAGAGATCCATTCCATATTTCTTTAAGGTTTCGAGAGCATATTTTGCTTGGTTAATAAAGATGCCTCCGGGACTTTGAGAAACTTGTAGTCCTAAGAAAAACGACATTTGTCCCATCATCGACATCTGAAATTTGGAGCTCATCTCTTTTGAAAATATGTTACACGCATTATGATCTGTTGAGGCAAAAATGATGTCATCTACGTATATTTGAACAAGTAGAATATGTTTGCCTGATTTGCGTGTGAATAGAATAACGTTGGAATCCACGACACCTTGAAGAATTGTTGGCATCAGGAACTTTGAGAGGGTGTCTTAACACGCCCTGGTGCCTGCTTTAGCCCATTAAAGAGCCTTCTTCAGACGTTGACGTGAGTGGGATTTTTCCTGGTCTTCAAGCCTTCAGGTTGACTGACAAAGACTTCTTCTGAAGATCACCATCGAAAAGCAGTTTTGACAACCATTTGATAGGTGATCATATTCTTTGGTTGCGGGCATTGTGCAATGAAGATTCTGATGGCCTCTATTCTTGCAATGGAGCAAACAATCTTCAAAATCAATTCCTTCCTTCCTGTGATATCCCTTTGCAACCAAACGAGTTTATTTTTCAGTACATCACCTATTCATCAAGAAACACAAATACCACAATATATCTAAAACACAAACTCAATTACTAATACCACAAACCACCAAAATATTCACCCCAACTATCCAAACCAAATTATTCAATCCCCCTTAAAACACTTCCAAAATCCTAACAATTTAACTCCAAATTACTAACACCATTCCCCTACCCCACCCTAACTTCATACATAAAAATTACTCACTTCTCTCATTCAATCATCATAACCTTCTTCATAAAAAATTACAAACATCTCATCAATTATTACCAACCCAATTAACTTAATATCCAACTAACCTCATCAATCAATATTCCATTAAATAACCCTAACATCATCCTTCATCCTCCATATCAATCAACATTATAATTCAAATCTAAAAAGATAGGACAACACTCTCACACACACTCAGATAGATATAGATAAGATAACACCACAAGATATATACTTCAACCAACACAATACCATCCTCCACACCTCCTCACTCCCCAAAAACCACTCCACCTGAGAGATAACACTAACTAACTTTTTTTCTCATACAAGTCACCATACCAACCCCCTCACAATATACCACCAAGTTTATATACTAGATCAATCCCCCCATCTCTCCATATAATCATAACCACCCCATCTCCCCCACAATACTACCAATTTTTCTTCCCTGTGACTCACCTCTACTAACACCTACCCCCTACCACCACAACGACCTAACCAATGTCCCTACTGTCCCTTGTGATCACTAGATAGACAACCGTAGAATACCACTCACCACTATACACATAACCACCTCATCACACCCTCCCACCCCCTCACACTCTCTACCTTCTGACCACTCACAACAGTACTCTTAACTTGTATATAGGTGTCTCGTTCTTCACTCTCGCACCACACTCCCCCTATCTAGCATTATAGATCACCTTGTCTCTCCTCTACGATACAACACCCTGCTGATATACGCTCGCTCGCAGACATGCGTAGACTAGATGAGTGTGGATGAACATTCTATATCAAGTCTGTCACAATATGAGTTCCATTTATTCTCAACGCACAGAAACAATATAAATAATCCAAAGTCATAAGTTACACACTAAATCTGCATTATCAAATCATCAAACCAAACCAATAATAAATTGCATTTCCCACAAAAATTTTGTACAAAGTGATCACAAATATTTAACCTAGATATCACAACTCAAAATAAATCTATTCAGTGTCTCTATCATCACGATCAATCAAGTATTATACGTCTCAAATTGACTCATCCCTTGTGACTAAGAAGAGTGACAACCACAAACACACTTCTCTATATTGTGACATGTACGAGCATATTCACTATCCCAATTAATTCTACTACCAATCAAAACCCAATTACCTGTGAATTCAATCACAAGAAAACTCTAAAAATCTCACCTAATGAATATCAATTTACCTATCTGACATAAAACACTATCTTCAATAAACTCATTAAAACAAAATACCCATCAACCACATTTAAAATAAAATCTATAAATCACATCAACTATCACTTAAAATATTATACCTCCATCAAATCAAATATTAAGTGCCTCAGACAACAATCCAGACGACTCCCTCTTTATCACTCAATTACCTATCCAGATCAGTACCACATAATAACTATGTCATCTAAACTCCACTCTATAACCTCTCAACCTACATATAATACTACCGCCCATTAAAATATATCTATAACTCTAATTACATTGCCTCACCTCAATCTATGCCCAATATGACTCCCTGCCCTCTAATCACAACTCAAAATTGTCTCCTACCCTCATAAATAATCCTACCAACAGTCCGATCTCTAGCACCATCTACGACACCCACGAGACAAGTCCACCTCTCAACACCTATTGTCTCAATCCGTCACATAACCAACTCTTCACCCTAATCATCACTCACACTCATGTAACCTCCATACTAGTCGCTCTCTCGCTATGAGATTATCTATAGCTTACTCAACTACATAGATCAGATCTCCCGTCAACAGTGAGAAACACTAGAGAGACATCTCAACTGAAACTGCACACACCAGTGTGTGTGGTTAGTATAGACAATCATATCTATATACTGGAGAGACCTCCCAGTGCATCACTGCATGACTAGTGTTCTCTCATATATGTCCACCCTCCCCCCCCCTCCTAACCTTACCACAATTCCCATACTATCTTCCTGCGATAATCTCCCACACCCCCTCCTACCTCCCATCGCCAGTTCACTCGTAGATGCATGTGAGAGTAGTTATCATACAACTCCCTCTACCACAATCTACACAACTCATCATGAGATATATATAGAGCAGATGTGTTACATCCTCGTTGTGTATCAAAACTCTATCTCTCAGTTACCTGCTCTCTGTCATCAAGTCCACCATATAGAATTAAGAGGATGATAGAGAGCACACGTGTATTGTAGATCTCTCGAACAATCCATACTCCTAAACACGCTCTCTCCATTATGACCTGCCCTCTAAATTTAGCAAAGCTGATCCCGCCCAGACAGTATTCTAGCACATTTTTCAGCTCCCCCCTCGACAATATATACTCTGCTCTCCGTGCGCTCTACGACTCACGCACACAAAACAAAGATGTGTAGATGAAAATCAAGCAAGCAGTAGTAGAGAGTGGAGTGATATATATCCCCACCCCCGCAATGTTTAATTGTGGTTTGAAACGACTGTGTGTTGTGTGTGTGTCATGATGTGTGTGTGTGTGTGGGAATGTGTCGGTGTGTGTGTCAAGTCATTGTGTCAGACGAAAGATTGTCATCATGAAAGTCGCACGCAGTATCGAGACGTCTTCGTTCTCCTCGCCTCTCTCCGATCCATTCATTGTGGGAGAGCTGAGACGAGTGCTGGCTTAATGTCTTGTGCTTATAGACTCGATCTGAATAGATTTGTCTTACGTGATCTATATTGGCTGCGCAAGAAGGCTATGTCGTGTGATTGCCGATCTGACGCATAGAAAGCGCAGACGTTGAAGAATCAGGAGTCACTCGGGAGATTAAGTGCGTCTATCACGGTAGTGAGAGAAGTAGTGATGTAGTATGCGTGCATACAAGTAGTGTCGCCGCACGAATGTTAGTTATGACTGTCTTTGAGTGTGTGACGCGCACTGTGTTGTCCTCTGATGATAGATAGATTGTCCTCATAGACTTCGGAAGAGATATCGCGAATGTGTAATCATGGGTGTCTCGTTTCAGAATTGTAGTCTCGCCCTCTCCCGATATAAAATTTTCCAAAAAATTCATGAGCTTGGAACGATTCCACCGTAATATGTTTTGAATAGCCTGAGTCCAGATACCAAAGCATGACCTGTACGACCTGCATTTGAAAACAGTCGAGTTTGGAGAGTTTGGAATTTTGGTTCCCCAATTTTTGTTGGGGTCTTGTTGGTTAGCATATAGAGTTTGAACATTTCCTCAGAATGACTTAGTTAAATGGCACATTTCGCCTAAGGCAAATTTCTTTCCTGTGGGTCTCCATTGATAACCACAATCAAGTTTTCCTAAGGCGAGTTTCTTTCCTGTGGGTCTCCATTGATAACCAATATCTGTAAATAGTTTTCCCGTTGCTTTCCAAACCCGCTTGGTCTTGTATAACCTGTTATCAGTCAGCTTGCCTTTTGGTTGCCAAATATGCTTCCCTTTATTCAAGATACGTTTTAATAGTTGTGGTCGCATTTTACTGAACGCTCAAAATATTAACAACACACATTTCATGATTTGCAATGTTTAAACATTTGTTACAAGTTTTGCACACAGATTCAGAATTCGAATTAATTACAACACGCTTAGAGCTAATGCTAGAATCAATCCGATTCACTTTTGTCCATACTGACTTATTTGTCCTAAGGTGTACTTCTACTTCCTTCTTATTCTCCTTCTTAGCAGGCAGGATCCTATTTTTCTTTGTATTGCTTCTAGGCTTTGATCCGCTTGCTTCAGTGGAAGCGTTTACTCCTGTAGAAGGAATCACAGGGATATTAGTCTGTTGAACTTTCTGGTGTGCACTTCTATGTTTTTATGTGTTGCAGATGAAGAGTTCATGGTTTTTCACTAAAAGGGCTAACTATGCTTTTTCCTAGTAACAGGGGCTTGATGGGAAGAGCATTATTATCTCTTTCATTGAAATCTTTTTGGGCAAGTCGACAATCATATATTCTAACAAATTCCTGAGATTGCATTAGTGTTTTGGCAAGACATAGTTAAGTGCATTATACCAGTGGGTTTAACTACTCTAGCGTCCTCTACAATTCCCTAACCGTTTCTACACTCTCATTATAGATGGCATGATATAGTTTACTATGAGCTACCTATTGTTCTTAAAGGGGTTTGAGGGATGGGTTTAACGTCAATGGCATACATGCCAGGCGCAAGAACTTTTGGTTTGACATAGTCACTAGTGAAACAAGACTCTTTGCTTCGCAATTGAGCTTTTAGACTCTCAATTTCAGTTAACATAGTAGATGTCTTTTCACTTGTGTGAGCACGCGTAATCTTAATTGAGTCATACAATTCCTTGTAATGTTGTTTGACCTTTTCTAGTTCTACCCTAACGCATCATTTTTGTTCTAGAAGAGCAGTTCCTATGACATCTTTAGCATTATATGGCTCAACAACTTCTGTCTTTACATTAGCGACTAGAACTTTCAGTTTCTATTCCCGTTGTCTTTTTTCTTGAATTGATGTTCGAAGTTTCGTGATCTTAAAGATTGATGTTAAAATCAGGAGCTTCCTGCACTGTGTGTGATTTGTTATTATCAAAACTTTCTTGAAGATGTTGATACTTTAATTGCAAATTTAGGCATTCCCCTTCATGTTTTTAAAATATGTTTTTGACGCATCATGAAACTTTAGACATGTCAGCTTTAAGATCTAGACAACGTGATTTTCACTTCATACAGCAGTTGGTGTCGACTAACAATTAAACATTCTTATTTCTCATTTTTCATGAGTTGGTTTTTCTTTTCAATTTCAGCACATTGCTTTGTCTACTGTATTCTTGTCCACTTCGTTATTCATTTGATCACAAAAATTTCTTTCCATTACTTTAATTCTTTATAAAGTGGGTCTGTTTGAACTCCTACATAAGAGTTCTTTAAGAGTTTTGAAAATGGAATAACTTCAGTGACGAGTGGTTACATCTTTTTGTTTGTCAAAACATCTTTCACCCTCTGTAAAACCGGTTGGGGTGATTCTAGTTTTGCAAGTTTTGGTCAAATTCCGTAAAAGTTGATCCCTTTGTATTCGTGAGTATATAAAAGATTAATTCACCTGGAATTTTAGTTGCGAAGAATTCCGGGGACAAGCTTGACGGAGTATTGGGTGGAGATACACTGTCAATGGCTGAATGAAAATTGGTTTTGGGAACTGAGGTCTCGGCCTTTTTCCTGTTATTGTCATCTATGGACCAAAATATCTGTTCTGGGGTCAGATTTCTTTGGGAGAGGCAATAGGTTGCAAGATAAGGTTCTCTTTTGAGTAATAGGGGGGGGGTGGGGGGGGTAAATCCTAACTTTATTTTCCACACTATAGAGGCTTTGCATTTTTCAACAGCATTCCTTTTCCTAGATTATCAGCTATCTCCTCGCGTTTCCTCTGAGTTAATGTATGACAGATTAGTGGGGGTAATGATTGGTTAGTGACAAGTACATGAACCATTATACTGTGCAAGACTGAGCTTGCTTTGCACCGACGTGAGGTGAGACATAAGGATTTTTGTAGCCTATTTGCATACCTTGTTCTTTCATCATAAAAAGATTTTGGTTTACATAACATGTGAACCGTTTGAACAGACTGATCCTGTTTGTATAATCTATCTTCAATCTTATCTTTTAGCCTTTTTATGTCTAAAAACTCTTCAAGGAATTTATCTTCTTTTTGTTTAAAATCCTTTTTCAAAATGATTACTTCTTCTGTCTTTGACTTATAATGGCCAACAGTAGAACTAAGTAGTATTTGTGCTGAATGAAGTTCTGATTTTAAAGAAGTTTCCTTTCTGTTTTGGTCCGAGATAATTATTCTCATTTGTTCATCAATTTTTCGTTCTCTATCAGTTAATTCAAACTTTGCCCGTTTTTCATATTCCCCGACCAGTTCCTTATATCTAGCAAGCTCAGAGGCCACTGAATCCTTAATTATCTTGTCTGGTTTATTTGCTAATCTACTTTGTACTCCCTGTTCATGCATTTCATCGAGAATTGACATCAATGCATCATTTCGCACAGAAGATACATTTCTTTGAACAACATGATCTTCGTTGTCTTCCACATACTGATCATACAGAATAATATTACTATTACTCGTATAGTCAGCATCAGAGTGTAACAACGTAGTTGTGTGTTCATCGGTTTGCCATTTCTCGTGTTACTTCATGATATATTAAAATGATTTACAAAGGTATCATGATCTTGTACCTCAGAAGGAGTATTTGAGTCATATGATGTCCCGGCTTCATCGTAGATTCGATCTTCCGATGTGAGATTTGTCATGAACATGGTCTGTGTGGTGGGACCCTCGTCAACATCAGAGTCGAATGCATCACATTCATCAGCTTCAAAGATATGGTCCATATTGAGTGCCAAATCATTCTCGGGTGAATTATCCACATCCTCATCAAAGTTGATAATCTGTTCTCCTGCAAGAAACAACGACTGTTCTTCGTCCAGTACTGCACCATTCTCCTGGGCTTGCATTAGTAGCATCTTGTCCTTGAAGTAGTCTGAATCTTGAAGTCGTTTTGGCCTTGGACATTCTCGTGCTATGTGCCCTAGTCCGTTACAGTTGTAGCACTTAATGGGTTTGGCTGGTCCAGGATTAATAATGCCTCCTCTGTTCTGACCTCCTACATTCCCAGCTACAACATTTCCTCTTGCATTGTTTCTCTGAAATGGTTTTCCTTGATTGTTCGCATTGTATCTTCCACGGACATCTTGAACAACAACTCTGCCGTCTTGAACCGTAGCTTTGTTCCTTGCATTAGATGACGTTCTAAGTTGATTGTTTGTTTGAGGAAGATGTGATTTGTACGATTGAGTGAGGAGGGCAAGTGAGTTGGATAAACTTTCAATCAAGTTTTCAGTTGAAGAACTTCCTGAGTCCAGTTGAAAGTTGTCAGCAGGAGATGGTTCATTTGAGGGTTGTGGAGACTTGGATGATTGTGTTGGATACTGCTGAACTGAGGCATTCGACACTAGTGCCAAAGGATCATTAGTTGGTTGAAGGAACCTTTCCATCATTGTTCTGTTCTCATTAGCATGTACCTCATGTTGCTTCAAATAGGCATAAAGCTGATCAAAATTAGACTCCTTCAAACCTCTATTAAGTTTGACTTCAGTTATGAATCTACTCCACTCAGGTAACATGTTGTTCACAAACTTTGAGTTAAGCTGCATCCTGGGCATGGTCATCTTGATGTTTCTCATGTCATTAATGAGCTTCGTAAACCTAACATAGTATCCTTGAATGGTTTCTCCTTTGTTTTGACGGAAGTGTTCAAATTCATCGTATAATTGAGATTCCCGGTCATCCTTTGTTAACTCAGAACCTTCCAGAATCATCTTCACGTTTTCCCAAATGTCTTTGGCGTCAGTATAGTGGTTGATGAGTGAGTAGATGTCCTTTGGTATACCTTGAAGTAGGATATTGGTTGCACGAATGTCAGCTTTATACCTTTCCTTTTCTTCAGCTGAAAGGTCGTTAAGGACTCTAGCACGTACTGGACCTTGTTGAACTGCACCCTCAGTTCCTCCAGCAATAACATCTGAGACCGTTCCCATATGAAATGGTCCTTCATTAATGGACTTCATAATGTTCTCTCCATTATCCTTTCCTAGACAGTACAGACGTATACGTTGTTGCCAAGACTCAAAGTCTGTTCTATCAAGCATTGGTGGGCGTGTATCAGAACCGGCACACTGAATGTCTTCTGACATACTAGACATCTTGTTTTATTATGATATGATATGTTTTGATCGATCAATGATTAGTGAGTGTACGTTAAAAGTGGTGAGGTTAACGTATTTGTTTCTGGTTTTCGTGATATTAAGTCCCAAGTTTGAAATATTTCAAATTTCTAAGACAGAAGCTCAACTCGCCGCCAGAGGCTACCAAACCGCTGCAAAGAAATAAGGCAACTCGCTGATGGAATTTTAAGGCAACTCGCCGAACACAACTCGCTGCCAAGCAACCCGCCGCGAAGAAAGAATACAAACCGCCGTCTATATTTTAATCAAACCGCCGTTGAGTTTTCAAACCGCCAGAGTTTCCTTTAGATATTTGCTATTAAAATATTCAAACCGCTGATAACCTGTTCAAACCGCTATTAAGCAAACCGCTGGTAAGCAACTCGCTGCTTAGTATAAAGCAACTCGCCTTGTGAGCAACTCACTGCTTAGTATAAAGCAACTCGCCTCTTAATCAACTCGCCACCTAAGCAACCCGCCATGTGTCAGAGGGTTGGTAACCTACTTAATAAAATATTATATTTAAGCAAACCGCCGTGAAGAAATTCTGGCAACCCTCCACGAAGAACAACGACTTTTATCACACAAAATCACTTATAAATCACCCTTTTGAACGATTTTGCTTGATTTCTTTTGCACAACATAGTACCATAAGGCAATAGCAACTAGAAACACCCAAACTTTATCAATACAAACATCAAAAATTCAGAGAACTTCAAAAACGAGCTAGGAGCCTTCAATGGTACACTTTTCGATCTAAAACAAGCAAGAAAACGCACATACACACGATCTAATCATCCCATAAGCTCTGATACCAATTGTGGTATATCATATATCATAACACGGGGTCGATTCTTGGACTTGGCTAGTTTCTAGAGAGAGAAACACATGAGAGAGTTTTTCTAGTGAGAGAAAATGTGTTTTTGTATGAAAGGAATAAATGACTAGCTTGCCTCTTCCAAAGTTGGAAGAGGCTATATATAGTTCTTACAATATACCGGGTATTAGTACCCGACTTAAAACCAAAAATCGTACTATTAACTATTAAACTACGAGCTATAATAAACAGTAAAATACACGGGGTGACCGAGTCTTTTTCTAATATCTAACACCTTGTATCATGTGTTTCATCTAGATGTTGATTTTATGGCTTATCCTGGTGTGTAGTTGTAGAGAATGTAGAGATCAAAACTAACTGTATGAAGTTATGGGTTACGCTCAGCTAGTCATCAAAACTACTGGTTAATACATCCTTTTTACTCATATACCTCTCCTGTTCTGCCATATTTAGTTATATTATTATAGTATTTTGCCAAATCTAATATTCATTTGCTACTTGCAGTCTACTTATTGCTCAAGTTTGTACCAACATTGTGAACCTACATGACGAACAATTTATATTGTGAACCTTGATCCTACTGCAGAGAATTTTGACTATCATGTGGCTGTGGGTAATCTCGCCTTTCTTGCTTAAACTATGCCATTTTTTCACTAATTGCACATTACCAATAAAAAAATATGTGTATTGTTTCAGATATCCGTGAACTTATATCTTTAGAAGATGTTATGGATGAGCTTAAACTTGGTCCAAACGGGGACTAACTCTTCATGGTGTACCATGGGGATCAACGCCATCATCCTATCTCGCTAGTGCCTTTATCGCTTGTGGGACCAAAGGAAAGCGAAGTGAGCGAGACACCACCAAATCAAGAAAACCAAAAGAAAAACCTAAAGCACAACAAAATACGGGTCAACCACCGGCATTTGGGAACACCCCATCCCCATTAGGACCAAATTAAAGTTCCAAATCATTAAGCAGCCTGAGATCATCACGCTGTTGTTGTCAAAAAAATAGGTAACTTTGTTTCAAGCTCTATTTTTCACACCGTAAGAGTTATTGCTAGTGTTAACATGTAGCATGCACTTAACTAATTTACTAATAAATTCGGTCTTGCATCAGTTGAAAGTATCTAAACAGCCTCACAAACTCACAATAGCAGGTCAACAGTAACAAGGACTCCATTTTGTGCATTTAAAATTTTCATTTCAAACTGGATATCATCAAACAATTTTAATACAAAGAAATGTCTTACCTAAAGGCATGTTTATTCTTTTATTGATTAGGCCTGTTTAGGTAAACACCTTTTAGTACATTACAAGCGCTTTTGAGTGAATGAAAGGAGTGAAAAAGCTTATTATTATTAGTTAGTTTAGCTTTATTTGTAAGCTGTTTTGAATAAGCTAATCAGCATATCTAAACCTGATAACCTGATAAGCTGTTTTAACATATAGGCATAAGCTTTTCCTAGAAAGGCTTTCCCATACATCTCATATGCTGGCGTGAACCCATGTGTAGGTGGGACTTTCATTAGGGGCACCAATGGGCAGTAGCTGCCGCTGCAATCAGAATAACACAAAGACCAAAAAATGCCAGAAAGCTTATCATTGTAAGAAAAGTTTTTTTATCCTTAAAACAAATTAAATTTCATGGTATCTCATGTAACCTTTTCCTAAACAAATGAACAGTCAATTTTTCAAATCTTTGCTCAGCGTTATTCACTTACCTGTCAACTGTCTAGATTTTAGGTACTATAACCTTGTAGATTTTAGACTATGATAGTACTTGTTAAGAATTTAAAGGGGATAGTAAGACATAGTCGAGCTCTTAAATATTATTTTGTCTTTATAAAACTTTTTTTATGATTACAGATGTAAATGAATATAAAAGAGAACAACATGGTCTTGTAGATGATGAAAATGAAGACCATGAGTATATTATTTAAACTCTTCCAAGAACATCCAATTAGTATAAACTTTCCCAACTGAATCCATCAAAACAACCTGCATAAACTGATATTCAAACACCCTTATAACTACAGTAATAAGACCCATAAACTGATATCCAAACACCCAAAATAACCCAAGACCCAAACAGTCCTATCAAAGGAATAAGCTAACCCCATAACCCAACTAATGTCGAACCTGGTGAAAAATTGCGGGCATATCCACATCATCATGACATAGAGCGAACATATCCTACACGATACCATAGTTTGTTCATAGCTAATACTTACCAATCTGCTCACAGTTTTAAAATGAGCTATTTTGTGTAATAATAAATGCACATTCCCTTCGTTAGTAAAAAATGAGATACTACATTGCTAATTTGCATAATTTTCTCTGATCACAAAGCTAGGGGTCGTGATACAAATATATACTGAAACAGACATTTTAGGGGTCGTTTAGTGTATGTTAATGGATGCAAACATGTCATTACTTGTTGAAATTTAGAGTTGTTCAGTGTATGCTAATGGCTGTAAAAGTGTGTCGTTACTTGCTGAAAATTAAGGTCGTTTAGTGTATGTTAATGGCTGCAAACGCGTGTCGTTACTTGCATAAAATTGGGGTCATTTAGTGTATGTTAATGGCTGCAAACATGTGTCATCGCTGGCTGAAATTTAAGGTATTTTGGTGTATGTTAATGGCTACAGACACCATCATTGTTGCAGTATTTTGGGACCCTTATTTTCAATGGGAAGCTCAATGCATTTGAATTATTGGAACTATCTCGCTTGGTTGTCAATCAAAATAAGAAGAATCTTTTGGAGGATTGGTTGGCTGAAGACAAATTGGAATGTAGCGAGGAGCTTGGAGACCTTGCGAAGGTTGAAAGAAGTTTTAAAGTTTTCATGATCTCATGCTGTATATATAGTTTATAAATCACATCTAATATTTTTTATGTTCTTATAAACACTCGATATTGATCTTGTATTAAAAATCTACATGAAAGCAAGGCCACCCCAAAAGTTATTGCAGCTTTTGCTGAGCGAAGAGAGTTTGATAAAATCTTGATTTATTCAAAGCAGGTAGGTCCAACATCTTTTACAGATCTTTAGTGTTCAATTTGCCATAAGTCCTTGGGAAATAACACTTGAATTGGTGCAGGTTGGATATGCACCTAACTATTTTTTTCTTTTGCAAACCATTCTTCGTTCAGATCCACAGGTACTTAACCATAATACTTTAATAACAATACGATTTTTTATATATAATAAGATAACCTTGTTTTGTGTTAACAAGGAGCTATTTATTTTGTTTTAATGATGGCCTAAAAGGAGGGAGGTTCTCTCGTTGATTACAACACAATAACATATATTTTCCTTCAGGTATGATCATCTTATTAGTGACATGTCATCATTAAAATGTCTTAATTGATTAGTATATGTCTCCGCTTTTCGTGACTGCTCATGTGATCTCACTGTTGGTGAAACATGTCATTGGCGAGATCCTAAATTTAACTAATTTCCAATGTTTTCTTTCATTTCATCTCTTCATTGAACTTGATACGTGAGGCAACCGCCTTCGTCTTAGACGTCCTTAAGCCCAATATACCAGAACATGCTCACCTGCAAACGAAGGTTCTTGAAGTAAACCTAGTAACCTTCCTTAACGTTGCTGATACCATATTAGCAAATAACATGAGGGCATGAACTAATTGATGGGTGTTTATAGGTTTGTTCTAATGGCACGATTAGTAAGTTCATGTTATTTCAATAATCTACACTTTCAATTGAAATGATTTAGGAGTTTAATGCATTACAATTTGTGTTTGGTAAGGAAAAGGGAGGTTATGCAAGAGGAGTGGGAAGTGGAGTTACATACAAGAGGTATTTTCATCTTCCTCGAAGCAGACAAGCAACTGATGAAAGAATTGAGTTACTTCAAACTCAACTTGATAATGAGAGACGCGGGCGTTAACAAAAAGATGTATTGGTCAAGAAATTGTCTACCGAGATGACAGAAAAAGATGTATTGGTCAAGAAATTGTCCAATGAGATGACAGAAACAAACTACGATACAAAAGATTAGTGATTACAATTCTGCACCAAAATTACAATCGAAGCGCAAAAATTATGTCTCTCGTGAAACCATGCAACGACAAGCTAGGACGGGGAAGAGTCATAAGTCTTTAAATTATGGTAGTTGAGAATTTGATTATGTACGACATTACAATTGTATATTTGGTTCAGTTATATACATTCGAGTTTTATTCAATTCAATTTAAAATATAATGACACAAATTATTGATTTGTTATATGTGACTAAAAGATGCACTCACATAATATGGTCACGCTTATCAACATTATTGGTCACTCTTTATTTAATTCGATGTGTGACTAAATATTACAAAATGCCACACAAACTAAAAATTCATGTGACTATTGGATGAACAATAGTTACACAAAATACACATTCACTTAACTTTAAACAACATATGGTCACACTTATTAACACTTTTGGCCACTTTTGGTTAACTTGTATGTGACTAAATAACAAAAAAACAAGCTTTGTGTGACTAAATGTTACAAATTGCCACACACACTTAAAATTCATGTGACCATTGAATGAACAATAGTCACACAAAATACACATTCACTTGACTTTAAACAACATATGGTCACACTTATTAACACTTTTGGCCACTTTTGGTTAACTTGTATGTGACTAAATTAAAAAAAACATGCTTTGTGTGACTAAATATTACAAAACGCCACACAAACTTAAAATTCATGTGACCATTGGATGAACAATAGTCACACAAAATACACATTCACTTGACTTTAAACAACATATGGTCACACTTATTAACACTTTTGGCCACTTTTGGTTAACTTGTATGTGACTAAATCCCAAAAAAACCATGCTTTGTGTGACTAAATATTACAAAAGGCCACACAAACATAAAATTCATGTGACCATTGGATGAACAATAGTCACATAAAATACACATTTACTTGATTTTAAAAAGCATATGGTCACACTTATTAACACTTTTGGCCACTTTTTTAAAAAATTATATGTGACTAGCTCCAAAAAACAACACCCGTTGTGTGACTAAATCATCACAAACGTCACATTTATTATATATTCATGTGGCCATAGGACAGGAAATAGTCACACAAAATACACATTTACTTAAATAAATCATCTCAAATGTCACATATATTATATATTTATGTTGCCAAAGGACGAACAATAGTTACTCTCAAAAATCATTCGTGTGACTATAAAGTGTTTACGGTCACTAATACTGATTAATCCAACAAAACTTGTGCCTAATTTGTCACACATATTCGGGTTTTGGTTACTCTTTTTCAATGGAAATAGCCACGAACTCCCTAACGTCACCGTATGTGACCTAAAGTGGCGCGATCTTTAGTGACAAACATCCAAAAAAACATGTGTGACCATATGTATATCGTCACACATTTTTAGAGTGACCAATACCAGTTTTTGTACCAGTG
Source organism: Tanacetum coccineum (assembly GCA_026074375.1). Lineage (NCBI taxonomy): Eukaryota > Viridiplantae > Streptophyta > Magnoliopsida > Asterales > Asteraceae > Tanacetum > Tanacetum coccineum. The sequence continues at coordinate 57,615 of BQNB010010651.1, forward strand.
ACTGTGCTGAAAATAAAGACTGGATAACGTCCAGATAGTCGATACGCCGTATCCATGGGGTTTGGATCTGCCGTATAGACAGTATAGGAAGACAGACTCGATAAAAATTGAAAATACATTCCGGGTTGCCTCCCGGCAAGGACTTTTGTTTATAGAAAAGTCTTTAAAAGTCTTTAAGTTAGACTTGCCCCAATTTAATCTCATCCTTATAAAACAATTTGGGGTCGAACGGGATGCCAAATGGCACATCCATATTCTTGATTAGTAAAATAAATGGCATCCCTTTGTTAAGATGATTCCAAGTCATGATATTAAAATTTAATCCCTTGATAAAAGTTTCAGTTTTGAAAAATTTATTAGATGTATCATGACTTGTTTCCAAAAGCTTATTTGATTCATGTGCGTAGGCACCATCATCGGTATTTATTACATCAGGTAAAGGTTTGACAGATAAATCCCCGAAGAGTGTTCAATATCGATTTTATCATCATCATTGTCCTCATCCGATTATGAATCATTGGGATAAATTACGTTAAAAGGAAATAGATCATTAAAGTTTAAAATGTTTTGTTCCTCTTCATCACATTCGAACAATGATGTTTCATCTTTCAAATTAAATTCATCGATATGTTGAGGGTTTAAAATCGTTTCAGACGTTTGAGCATCATTGTAAACGATGGCTGGAAATTCATTCTTGAAATCTTTAAAGAAGTCTAAGTCATCAAAATAACTGATGTAGGCTTAGGTGATGGAAGCAAAGGCATATTGACTTTATCATTATCATTATCCAAATCCGTTTTTAGATTGTTGACAGAAATTATTTTGTAAGAAAATGATTTTTTATCGAAAATTACCGTGCAATCTTCATCGTCAGATTCGTCAAACGATATTCTAAAGTCAATTTCATCGTTGTTAAGAGAACTTACCGTAGGGTCACACGAGAGTGCTGCTTTAGATGTTAACGTGTCGTTAAAGACTATAGCTGGGAATTCAGTTTCAACATATCCGAGGTCGTGAACGTCTTCATTATCCCATATCTTACCATACGTAGCAGTTTTCTAGTTATACACCTTACCACGCCTACAAGCTTTTTCTTCCTCAAGCCTGATATACTCATCCATAGTAATGTTGGGGTCGTCCATTTTAACCTGTAATAAATTCGCTAGGAAAGAAAAATGTCAAATAGATTAATAAGCCGTATTTAGTGAACTGAATACGCCGTATGGATGTTTAGAGTCGAATACGCTGTATTAGTTTGAAAAAAATTTATACGCCGTATTGAGTATTCGACTTAGAATGTCACAGTAGACTGTAATAATGCACACAAACACACAATATGCAAAAATATACAATGCAAAAATTAAACACACAAAACAAATACACAGATATGAAAATTAATCTAAACTAAATTAAATCTAAACTAAAACACTAATAAAAACAAGAATTAAACAACTTCACTCCCCGGCAGCGGCGCCAAAAACTTGATGTGTCGTTGTGTAGGTGTTATTTTATGTATCAAGTTTTACTATTTATATTTTGCCGACTTAACCTAAAAACAACACTTTAACGGGCAGTGTACCCGGTCAATTGTAGTTTCGTTGGTATGTAGGGTGTCGATCATTAAGAGCGAGAGCGTTAATTCCTAATTCTATCAGTATTTTAGTTATCTATGTTAGTACTAAATTAATCTAATTTAAACCTAAGTTAAACCTAAACTAATGATAAGGGGGTTTCTGCCTGAGAGACTGGCACGGTTTTGTGTATCTAACCTAAGGTTTTGATGACAAGTAAAGCAATAAACACACACAAGAAGATAATCAAACGATAGAGAAGTGGTCGAGAACTAAAGTAAGGAAAACGTATCAACCATGAATAATCTGATAAAATGCAGGTTTGTTTATTTAGTGCAATGATTGTCTTATCTCGATGGGCATATCATTCCTAGACTTAGACGGTACTTCTTCTTAAGACCTAGACACGTTAATCATGTCACAATTAGACGCATCTGCATAAAGCATCCTAATGTTGATTATAATCTATCTTAAGATCTAAGTAATGGTGCTCTTACAAAACCCTAGCTCATTGAGATTTTACCCACTTACTACTTAACGGCTCTTTATATACTAGTAGTCTACTGTCTGAGTCCTTACCAATGGAATAAGAACGTACTCGTTGATACCAAGGTCACCTTATGGCTCAACTAAGCTCACTAGTCTAAAGGAAATGATAGGTCAATATTTATGATCCTATGATTCTAGATATATAAATTGCAATATGGAGAGGTATCCTGACTCTTAGCCTACGCCCAAACAACACCGAAGTTGCAACAAATTAAATATGTATGACTAGACCCAGTTGAATGATAGGTCACATACTTAAGCATGTAAACACATATAAATTGATAAACATAAACAACAATCAACGATAAATTAATCAATCAAGATAAACAAACCAAAAATTAGATCTTCATAAACATGGCTGATACCTAAAGGTACTAGCCGATAGTCATTGTAAAAATACACACGGTTTGATATATGAACGATTAAAATAAAGAAACCTTAATCGAATGCGTATTCGGTTGCAAGAAGATTACAAGTGTTTTTCTATGATCTTGAGGCTCTTTTCTGACCTTCTATGCTCCTTTATTCGTCTCTTGGTCGACTTGGTGGTTTAGGGATTCACTTGCATACCTAAAACTGAGTTTTGGATCGTATATTTATAGAGTCTGGTAGTTGCTTCGATACGGCGTATCCAAGGAGTTGGATACGGCGTATTGGGGATTTCTTGGAGTAGGGACCACGCTTGATATCTTCCAGAATATTATATTCATTCCATATCTTGAATACGACGTATTTAGTCTCTCTAGATACGGCGTATTGAGCTTTATCCTCTGTGGTCTTTGGTGAGTGCAGGCATGTATATGCCGTATCTTCCTTGATGGATACGGCGTATTGGTCTTCAGAATAGTAATCTTCAAAATATCTTCATTTAAGCTCCAGAATGTGCGCCTTTTGCTAACTTTCACAATTACTCCATAATTACTGCAATTCTCAAATATAAACAATTAAGTAACAATTCTTTGCAATAACTATACAAAATAGGTTAATAACATGGGATAAATGATGCTATAAAATAGACGTTATTTGATGTCATCAGGCCCAATAATCCTAAATAGATGATCCGAATTACAAAAAGTTCAAAATAAGCAAACGACTAGTATCCAAGTTTGGAGTTTATCAAATAAGCTATATACGAGCTTATCCAATAAGCTACACCATGGGTCTAAAGCCATGGCGTGTTGTTTCATATTAGGTCGTGGCACATTAAACCAAATAAGTTGGTTTAGGCTCATCCATTAAGTCTGATAAACAACCCGTTAAGCAAATAAGCACTTGACTCACTTATAAGCTATTAATAAGCTCAAATAAGCCAAGCCAACCACCCAATAAGCTGAACTGTAGGCCTTAAGATACGGTTTGGGCTTAAGTGTTGGGCCGAGACCCTTTAGCTCACCCGGTCTCATTAGTTAAGCCGATAAGCCAAAAAGGTATCAAATAAGCTCTTGGTTCACAAATAATCTATCAACAAGCCATTTATTAGCCAAGACAAATAAGCTAAACCATGTGGCTTATGGATTAAGCTCACGATTGTGGGCTTTGTTCGTGGAACATGGCTTGTTAAGCCCGTTAAACATGTTGGGCTTATTCATTAAGCTGAATAAGCTCAAGTCTACTTTCCCTTCACGAATAAGCAACGAAATAAGCTAGAAAATATAAGTCGAATTTAAAATAAGCTAAACGAACACCCTTTTGTTTCCCTTAGTGGGCCGAAACCAAAATAAGCCCAATAAGCTCTTCAAGAGCTTATAAATAAGCCGAAACCTCAAATAAGTATAAAGACATGATTTTTATTACATAATAACAACCACGATCACAAAACTACACTTTCCTTGGTTCCTTTTATTTATTTTCGAACATATCCATAAACCTTTTAGGGTTTATGTAAATTTTAAATCTTTGATTTTTTTTACAAAAAGAGTTGTACATCTTATGTTTATGCATTATAAGGTTATCAAAAGTACAAGTTTTATGAAGAGTAGGTTACTTATAAAGAATGATGATTTGGAGATGATTAGAGACTAGATACAACCCAACCGTTGTTTTAAAACTAAATATCAAATGAATCAAACCAATACACTTTATCTTTAAATGTTCTTGATCAAAAATCAATGTTGGGTGGCTTTAAAAGAGTGTATGTGTTTCGTTGGTTATGAGGAGAGGAAGAGAGCACAATTTTTGTGTGAGATAATGATATGAAAGAAAATGTATCTAGACACAATGTATATATTTACAAAATTTTGGCATCCTAGGTTGTTTGTGCTTGTGTGGTCCGACACAAGAAAGAGGGGAACAAGCAAGACCAATTTTATCTCACAAATTCTAGGACATGCAAGGTGGTGCTTTTTTAATATCTAGGTATTTCATGCACAATTGATACTAGTCATATTCATGGTATACGCATGAAACTGAAAACGCGTAAAAACTTTATGATAAATTTTGAAAATTTAAATATCAACTCGAAACGTAAAAACGCGACTATTGTCGAAAGACTACATCAATTAGCAAACCCGGAATGCTTCCGGTAACGATTCTCACATATACGCGGGGAAACTTCCTGGTTAAACGTAAAAATTTCACGTAACTTATAAAATTTAAAATATTAAACGAAAACGGTTATAATATTGGTCAGATGTTTACGGGGTGTCACATAAGTCGCATATAAAGCCCGTAAACAAGTTTAAATTAATAAACATAATCAACAACCAACGATAATTAAGATAATCGAGATAAACAAACCAAACGTTAAATCTTCATAAACGTGGCTAATACCCAAGGGTATTAGCCCTTAACCATTGTAATGTATACAAGCATAATAATGAAAAACTAAGGTAACCTAACCAAGTTAAACGAATGATACCAAAAATTGAACGATTATTAAGAGTAGGAGAATTACAAGGTGTTTCTTGTAGAATTAAGCGCGTTGCGAGACCTCCTCTGCTCTTCTTCTCTTCTGGAAATCAACTTTTCTAGTTATGGTATCGTAAATATGATCAAGCACACCCTAAACTCGTATTTAGGATCTTTTATTTATAGTGTCTGGAATACGATCGATACGCTGTATTGGTCAAGGTCAATACGGCGTATTGGGAGTTTTTTTGGAGTAGGGACCACGTTCAATATCTTCCAAAATCTTTAATAAATCTTCAATACGCCGTATTGAGAATTCTGGTTACGATGTATACATCTTTAATTCTGCGTGGTTTCTTGTGAAGTGCAGGCACAGATACGTCGTATCTTCCTTGTTAGATACGGCGTATAGGTTGTCAGAATAATAATCTTTAGATTTCTTCGTTTAAGCTCCAAAATGCGTGCCTTTTAGCTAATCTTCACAAAGTACTCCATAATTACTGCAAATAACAACTTTAAGCAATTAAGTACCAATTCTTGCAATAATTTATACAAAATGGGTAAGAAATATGAGATAAATGATGCTATAAAAGTGACGTTATTTGATGCCATCAATACACTATTTATCATATCTAAACTAATATAAAACATTTGAACTTGTGTTTATAGTTGTAGAAGTGTTAAGTGATTTGAGTTTATACATTTCTGCTTTATAGACGTTCTCTAAATATGTAACAACTAAAGTAAATTAATCTATAAACTTGTAAAAAGTAGTTTAATTCTTTCTAGAAAATCAAGATATTAAAAACTAAACTTGTAACATTTAATATATTTATATCACTTAGTGCAATATCACTGAAAAATCAAAATAATAAAATTGAAGAGTTAAGCATAAAAATTCCTTACACAAGGCAAAATCTTCAACCATGTTATTTACCTATAGCAATAAAAGACATGACATACACCACAAATTATGGAGTATCAAAGTAAAATTCAAACTGATTTGACATTTGATGAAGTTGAGCGAGACATTGAGGCTAAATGAGTTATGTTATCTTTGTCTCTTACAAGTTGAGTCAAGGAATAAGTCACATGCTAAAATATATAATTTGAATCAGAACTGAGTCGCAGTCGAAAACTATATCTCAGACACATAAAATACATACAAACACACCACACACATAAAACATACATATATGTAAACGTGCATATAACACATATACACATGAGCTCTTTTATTATTCAAGTAATAAGACGTGAAATTAATAACAACTTAATATGTGAATTAGGGTTTCACAAACTTAACCGAATATGAGAATTGGGGTTTCACAAACTTGTCAATCTCTAGTTTATTTTATTAGACTTAATTGTTAGACGTAATCAATTAGTTATACAATTTAAACATTTATAATTTTCACTGACCACTTTATGAGATGAACTTAACTAAAAGGTTTTTGGTTCAAAAATATCAAAGAATTATCAAGAATGACATCCTTGCCTTCATTCACTTTTCCTATTATTATTACAATTTGTTTATATACATGATAGCGTATCAATATTAGTGGTCCAAGCCCACTAATTACACACTCAAGTCAAGCGCACTACAAAGGACCATTAGTCACCACATGATGGAACTCGCTCGTAAACCCATGCCACACTTCGTTTGGAAGCTTCCCCTATACGCATAAGTGCATATGTAGGGGACCACTATATCTCAATTGTCACTATCGATTAATATGTATCATCTAACATATGATAGTAAGACACACAACAAGCACTTTCCCGTATGAGCCAAGGAGGAAAGGCCACCTGTCCTCTTTGTCTGCTCATTAGATGATCAACACGTGGCCTCCCCATACATGTTGATCATCGACCAAAGGGTTTACCTCTTAACCTTACATGCCTCACTATAAATAGAAGGCATCCCTCATAAACTTAACCAAGCAAGTAAGTTCATACACTTGGGCAACAACGTTCCACACAGTAACACACACGCATATCAAAGATGATTTGTTTAACTGTTAGCCGAGTTTCTTGAACTAAATCATCTCGTCCGGTCTTTACCGTTCTACACGGGAAACCAAACAATACAACCAACCCCAAATCCATCTTTAATCATGTTTTACACTACATACGTAAATAATATCTATTTATTAATATCTATAATTTTTGAGTTCATGAATTAAATGTGAGCATTCATGACCTAGTTGGTATATGAAATTACTATAATGAGAACAATTGATTTCTATACTTTGTATAATACATTATGTTCCCATACGATTAACAAATAATTTTTTTGATGCCAATGATGTATTTGTTAAAGCACATTAGAACGCATGGTACACTAAATATTCTAAAATTACGATAAATTAAGTGGTCCTCATATTATTTAAGAAAGTGTTAGTTTTAGCTTTTATAATGAGATATGAGCTCATTTGATTACTTAAATAAAATAAGTCCAACTAAGTGTTTGGATAAGCTTATAAGCTTGAGCTTATGAGTTTATATAAAGGAGTTTCCAAAGCTCAAAGTTTGTAATTTGTTTTCTTATTTGATGAGGTTATAGCAAAAGATAATTTTAAACTTATCATTAAATACATTAACATGTCTTTTTTGATCATTTTATCATCATAAGTTAGTTCAAAATTTTAAGAACATTTACTCATTTATCTACTGTTAAGGAATTTTATTTTTTAATGGCAAAACAAAATTTGTATTTTGATTAGTAGTTATATATTGTCTCATCAAAGAAACTAGAGAAAAAATATCTCACATTTAAAATGATAAGAAACAAGCAGCTCGGCGGCGAGCATTTTTTCCCTAGGTTATTTAGTGTGTGTTTTATTTCGGTTTTTTGTTGGTTGGTTATAAGAACATAGGTAAAATATAAAAATGAGACAATAAGTCATTGGGAGAATTGTTTAATGTGTCATACCCTTGCATAAAGCTTCTCCATCCCTCTAAAATTAAATGTTTATAGCCAACCTATTTTGTATACACCAAAAACGTATACGAAATGCAATGTAGCTATCGAAATACCGAATAACCAATATATTATGGTTCGACAACTAATATATTGGATTAGATATGAAACATTCAAGTCAATGCAAAATATAATGGAAATATTAAGCCTAACCCATAACTCACATAAAGGCATCTTACTTTTGCCTTTCTTCAAATTGCAAAATTAAGTACGACAACAATTGGTATCTTAAGCCCAAATAGTATAAAAAACATTATTCTTCCTATTGTATGTTACAATTTTTTATAACAACAACAACTAAAACAATAAATAGTTACAGAGCAATCTTGTATAATGCCATTTCTCTAGGGCATAGTGAGAATTTCCTTCACTGCAATATACATAAAAACATTAAGTGACAACAAAAAAAAGTTGCTACTTTTGCTACACTGCCAGGCATTTTTAAGAAAAAACTTTGAAGTAGAATATTGTTACGTGGCTCAATGTACACAGGTCCCAAGAATCATATTACCAAAACTTCGAAAAATTGTATGTTTCGTGGGATACAAAGTCAAGACATTTATTAACCATGTAAATATAAAGGGGTGTTTGGCATTGCACTTTAAAGTTGCATTAAAATCAGATCACTCCCTAAACATGCATAGCAAGAACATTCACTAATAAACTTGTGCTTATTGAAGTTAACCAGTTGAACATCGTAAAACTCAGATGAGTATACATTAACAAACCTTTGCTGATACATGGATCCATAAACACATGAATATTAATCTAATTTCACACTAATGGAGTAGAACAGTTGGAGTAAGAAAATTACCTTTAAGAGCAGCACCACAACCTCCACATTGATATACAGTCTCTTCTTGTAGCTCAGGTAGAATATTTTATCATTTCAGGTAACGAACTAACCTCACACTTGAATCTTGTTCCTCCACCTGTTCACAAACAGATCCACATTAATTTCACAAAACTTTAAGTCACATTAAAACAAACCCATAATAAAAACTAATTAAAACCGAGTGTAACCAACAGATATAGTAAAAAAGATATGTAAAGATTAATACTCTCCGGTTAAAATGTGATTAAAAGCTGACCCACGTCAAATTTACTTAGCTAATCAGAGTACCATTATCACGTAAACCAATAAAGAGAGGTGAATAGAAATTAATTACCATTCCCATATATGCTAGCAATAGCTCCAGCTATCATTCTTAGTGTCTATGGATCCTCGACATCAACTACGGTCATTAAGAGCAGACTTATACCCCCTTTTGGCATTATCAGTTGTTGATTAGCTTCTATATACACCAAAAAAATAAACACTTTAAAGTGATTAAAAAGAAATTAGAAACTTTTTTGTTAACCTGTCTGACTCATTAGAAACACAACGTTACCTTAATACGCTCAATCCTAGGTAAATAGGTCAAATTGTCACAGTTTGCGTAGGTTAATCTAGAGAAAGTATAAATACCCTCAATAGAGGGTTGAAACGATGTAGTATTGATGTGGCCTAATTTTCTGGGCTCCAAGTTGGGCTTCTATAGGTCCGTCTGACCAATTTTTTTAATACCGTTTTACTCACACTCTCTTCCATAACACACCCACACATACCACGCGACCCATTAAAGATAAATTATAGTCCAAATAACCTAGTTAACAAATTACTAAGCATAAGACGGTTGATCTATTATACAAAGTTTGAAGCAGGCTGTAAGAGTTAGGGGGTGTCTAGAAGTGCTTATTAAATCGGTTTATGTGTAAGCAGATGTAGTAAATCTACATTTATATCTTTTGATATTTGCACTATCAAGATTGAAAATAATAAAGAATAAATAAAGAAGTATACATCACATAGTAAAAAGAATAAAGTAACAGTTTTGGTCGATAACCGTTTAAATGATGTCTCTTTTTTTACTTCAATATAAAGGGTAAAGGAAGTACCGCTTATGCAACAACTATTTCGCTTGCTTCTTTTTGGGTTTCAATATTTTTGCCTCGATACCATTGCAAAGGCTGCCTTTAGAGCAACTGATCCGCCATTTCCCAAACTTTAATCCACAATACAAAAGTGTCTGCCTAATTCAGTAATTTATGACCTACAAAAAAATGAAAGTATATGAAAACCACTAAAATTATATGTTTGAGCAATTCCAGTAAGCAAGGATACCATGTCAATTTATAAGATACTATAAAAGTCAAAAATTAGTTGTAATGAGCACTCCAAAAGTTCCTATTTAGACATTTAAAGCATTTAACTTGCTATTTACCTCCACACGGCCTTTACGTGTTTCTATATGCAAAGTCGTGTTCCCCCACCTCGTAATTATGGCCTTTCGCAGCCATGTGAAGGGCGGTCTGCCCTTTCTTATCATTTTTCTCTGAAACTTCCATATTAGGTAAGCTGACCTTTGTACACGCGCCTTCTCTACCAACAGTAGGTCCCCAAGAGAAAGGACCTGCACTTATGTGTCGTTGTGTAGGTTTTATTTTATGTATCAAGTTTTACTATTTATATTTTGCCGACTTAACCTAAAAACAACACTTTAACTAATGGTAAGTAGGGTGTTGATCACTAAGAGCGAGAGCGTTAATTCCTAATTCGATCAGTATTTTAGTTATCTATGTTAGTACTAAATTAATCTAATTTATGCTAAACCTAAGTTAAACCTAAACTAAGGACAAAGGGGGTTTGATTACGCTTCCGAACACACTATATATATAATATATAAGTATATAAGGAAAGTAACAATTATAGTATAGTAAGTATTTTCCGTCGGGTTCTAGAAACGAACTTTTAACCAAAGTTGTCTTTAAAACCTCCCGGATCGTTTTCCCTCGACGAAGCATGAATTAAAAATCGGTTAAGTCCGTGATCGCGCGTTTTGAATGGTTTCGAATATTTTGATTTGATAATCTATTTCTACTAATAAAGCATATAAAGAAATTTAAAACTAAGCAATTAAGCACAAAACTATTAATGGGAATTAAGCAAATGCGACATTTAAATCCTAAATTATGAAAAATAAGACCTAAAATGATTTTCTACTTTTCCTAACCCTAATTGATTATTTAATAATGAAAAGCTAAGGAAATCCTAAACCTAGAGTGCTTAAAGGTTAAAACAAAGAAAATGAGAACGGGGATCAAATCCCGTTCTTCAAAAAATGAAATTCTTAAATTTTAACCCTACGAAAGTAACTCTAATTTTTATAAATCCTAAATGATAAAAGAAATTTTTTATAAAAAAGAAAATTATTATTTTTTGATTATTTTTCTACTTTTATGATTTTTTAAAGTTCTTAATGAAGAAAAATGATTAAAAATACAAAACTTTGAATTAAAATATTAAGAAAATTACTGAAAGTTGCTTGAACTGAAAAGAGTGCAAGAAAAATAAAATCTCAAAGTCAGCTTAAACTAATAAGCCAGAAAAAAGCTTAAAAGTACACGAAGTGCTTATTTAAAAGGTAACCTAAAACAATGTTATAAGAATATTAAGTGCACCCTTGGACGTAAAAGTCCCAAGGGCGCAATGGTGTGAGTGTGTGGTGTTAAGGCTTTAAAAGTTTGAATGAGGTTGAGGTCATGGGTTCGAGCTTTGCTTACCCATGACTTCCCTTGTTCCCTTTTTTTATTTTTGTAAAATCTTTAAAAAGCAAAGTTGTAAAACAGCTTAGAACTAAAAAACTTTTGTGAAAACAACTTTTTTGAAACTTAAGCAATAAGCTGGAAAAAGGCTAAAAAGCAAACAAATTTTACTTTAAAGGAAATTTGGCCTTTTCCTAAACTAAGCTAGCTAGAAATTTTGATTAAGCTAAAAACTAGGACTAAATAAGCCACCTACAATTATAACTAACCTAATTAAGCAAATCTAAACTGAAAGTAAGCAATAACAAAAGCCATAAGCTAAGAGATTCTAATAAGCACTTATAGGAAAACTAAATTCTAATAGACTAAATGCTAACTTTGAGCTTAATTTTAAGCACACAAACGGATCCTTATGGAAATAAGCTCTATACCTCCTTAAAGACTGATCAATAAGCTACTTAAAACTACTTTTAAAAAACATTTTGAAAATCAAGAAGGCTATAAAAAAAACTAATTTGAAAACTGCTTGAAACACTCAGTATGTACTGAGTATTAAGTTGAAAAGACAAAGTGCAGGTTTTAAACTTAAAAACAGATGAACAAATAAGCTCTATAAGTTAAAATAAATCCAAACATATTAAAAATCTTGTCCCTATAATCTACTTGTGTACTAAAAATTAAAAACTTAACTTAAATTCTTTCCTGATTTTAAAGCTTAAGACTGCCTTAAGGGCTTTTTAAAACTACTGATGGTACTTACACCTAATGACCAAGACTCAAATGTAACTACTGCAGGACTAAGGAATTGAATTCTACACTTTTAAAATACTAATCTGAGTATAAAATGAGAAACTAAATCAGCTAAAACCAACTTGAGCTTAAAATGAACTAGGTCCTAAACTTAAGCTAGCAGATTCAAATTACTACTAACTATCAAGATTAAAAACAGACTTTAACCTATAAGTACCTTAAATTTCTTCTTTATAAATCTCAAATTGAAGTTATAAATCACATTTAAGGAACAAGAGTCTCTTAGCAGTACTAACTATAGTTAGTACTGCCTTGATCCAAACACCCCTTTAAGTGACTTAAACTCATTTTCAACTTATAATTTTGAAATTTAAAGCACAATTTCTTAATACCAGATAGTAGACAGCTAAAAACAAACATAATGAACAATTATCCCTAAGCAAATAAGCAGAATCAATAAGTAAACTAATTATGCTAACATTATTTTTATTTTTGATAGTTTTATGACATATTATGAAAACTTAAGATTCAAACTATCAATCAAAAACAATAAGCATAAAACAACTATTATAAGCATTAATAAACTAGATTAAACATGAATAAGCAATCAACAAGCAAGATTAAGCTAAATAGAACAGTTAAGCTATAAAATTAAATTGACAGAAAAGTAAATGAAAAAGGAAAAGTACCTACACCTCAGCTAAACAGATGTATTTGCTCATAATAGAGCTTAATCTACAAGCTCTGGCTTGTAGATAAGAAGCCAGTAAAGTCTAATAATCCCGTCCAAAATTGGCTTATCATCCATATTAAGCTTTTCACCAAATAGCAAAGGTAAATTTGAGATTCTTAATGAAACAGTAACTAGCTATTAATGACTTTGAAAACAGATTAACTTGTGATTGAAATTAAAACTTAACAAGACTAAATTCAGCATAAGCTGAAAAATAAATTGCATTAATGAAAATTGTGGTTACATTACTGAAAATAGAAATTACAAATTTAGTAAAAAAAAACTATAAATTTGAAATTACACCTATACTAATCCTACTCCTACTCCTAAATTAGATACTCCCAAATGAAGAATCCTAAGCCCTATTTATAGTTGAAATGAGGAGCGTCTTGGCTTGGGGTTGTGTTTCTTTTGTGAGTGAGAGTCAGAGTGAGTCTCAAGATTAAATCCTAGCTGTCTAATTAAGCATCCAATCATTTGGAGATAATCTTGACCCTTGATTTTCCTTGTGTATATACGGATCGCCAATGTGGCATTCTAGAAGAGTGCACACGCATTCTTCATGACTTGGAGGAGCGTTCTAAACTGAAAGTGACATAAACCCACCATGGTTACGCTTACTCGACCTTAGTTTAGCTCAGGGTTAGGGGTGATGAACAGTGTTTGTGCCCTTTTCTTTCTTATAGTTTAACTGGGGTTTGACCGGGTTATAAAAGGGTTTGACGTGAGCTTGGAAAAGTTTTTGGGCCACATTTTTTTAGTTAAATAAAAAGGTTGGGCTGTTTGAATTTGGTTATTTAAGGATTTAACGACCGTTAGTCTTTTAATAATAAAGGACTAACGGTGTTATTCATCTAAAGACATGTTGTGAAATTGATTTAACAATAAGGACTCTTTGGTGATTTTCAAGGTTTTGTCATCATATGTTTGACCATGGTTTGACCTTTGTTGACTATTTGTTGACCTTTTTGCTATCAAACTCCTAGCTCTTTTGCACTCTTTCCATTCTCGTGTTCGGCTTTGTCCGTTTTTGCTTTGATTTTGTCCATTTATTTAATATCCGTACCTGCACATACACAAAAACAAGCATATATTTGGTATTTTTACATGTTTTTGGTCTTTTGGGTTCATTTTACAAGGTAAAAGGTATGTGTAAAATAGCACATACCAAATTCCCCCATACTAAGGTATTACCGTGTCCTCACGCAATGCTATATATATATATATAGATATATATATATATATATATATATATATATATATATATATATATATATATATATATATTAGCAACTAACTAATTTGACTTTCGTTATTTTCATAACCGTTAGGGATCATAGAACAAGATGCATTTCGATCCGAGAATGCCCCAAAAAGGATAAATTCATCCTCCCCGACTTTTTACTTGCTCCAAACCAAACTTAAAACGAAATCACCGCTAAATATCAGTTAAGATGCTAACACTACTCATATTTGCAACTTGTGAACTTTTTACTCCCGACAATTATTATAACTTAGGTTTATGTGCAATTTTGAATTTCAACCATGGATCAACGTTTTTCCAAAATTCTATGTTCCACCCGAGAATAATGAGTTTGAAGGCGAGATCATCCCATGTAGCGACTTTCGTCTCGGCACATCCCAACCTTGCGGCTAAGTGACCAGGCTTTTGACACCCCACAGAGACTAGTATCGGGACTCACGGACCTTAGGTTTCAAAAACTCTCAGGTTTCCCGTGTACACATAGCTTAAAAACTTAAAATAGTCAAAGTTCAAAAACATATTTAAATTTAACAAAAAGAAATCTATTTATTAATTCAAACTTAATATTAAACATAACATTTATGCAATTGTAACCCTCGACCTTTTAGAAGGCTGCAACATCGGTTGTGAGCCGGCAAGATGCAGCAAACTTTTATCAGTCTCGGATTTTTATTTTTACTATGGGCTTTCTTTAGAAGACTACCACATCGGTTGTGAGCCGGCAAGAGGTAGTAAACTTTTATCAACCCATAGTTTTTATTATTATTATATTTTTTCATCATTTCATTTTTTATTTTTTTAGAGAAGACTTCTTTTTGAAAAATTCAAGTATAAGTTTAAACTAAGACTAAATTTTTTTTCTATATACTACATAAAAATTGTTGATTTAGGTTTAATCTCCAAAAATAGCACGTATATTAATCCAGTTAGGAGCTTATGGGAGAAAAAGCCACAAATTACATACATGAGCTCTTAAGATTTCCAAAAAATCCTTGTTTAGCATCCAACTCATACTTAACTCTATCATTTTTCGTTCTTCGCAAAGATTCGCGAACGCTTAGCCTAAAAGTTAAGGAACAAGCTAGAGCTCAACACGCTCGATCGAGTCAAAATTTATTCTTATTCTACCCAGCAGGAAAGTCAAAATTGTGACAAAACACTTATTTTATTTTTATGAAATTTTTAAAAAAATTTCATTTTTTTGAAATTTTGGTGGTAAAAACGGGATTACGTGAAAACAACGGCTGCAGGCGCAATCAAATCGATAGATTCCCCCCATACTAAAACTAAACATTGTCCTCAATGTGAGATCCCCCCATACTAATTCCAATGCAAAATTTTGATATAAAGGAGTCTATACGCAAATCTAAAGCTATTTATTAATTATGCTAAAGATAAACGTTAGTCGATAAGATTTTAGGATATCGGATTCCCTAAATGAAGCTGAGGATGTGAAGCTCGAATGTATGAATGGACAAAACCATAAACACGAGAATCTTAAAAATTCGGGCAATCCTGGAAAATTAGAATCACAAAACACGAAACACGAGAAAAGAAAGAGGCGAGCCTCCTCACATCATTTGTTAGAAAATAGATAAGAAGATAGAAACGCTTATTTTTGTTGACCGAGTCATGAGCTTGACTCGACCCCGAATTAAGTTGTCCATGGGGAAGCAAATGGAAAAGAAAATCTCAATCGGGCTTTCATTAATGTTTGGATAAACATTAAAGCACATGAAAGTTCCATCCCGATGAGATGCCATTGGCTCTAAGTGGAGATGCCAGGGTCAAAAATGGTGTCTTCACTCCTGGTGAAGAGAAGTAAAGGAGAATCCACAGGGTAGGTGAAATACGGTAGAAAAGTTCGAATGATAAATGTGAAGGAATCATCATCTTCAACATCAATCTCACCTCCCCCTGGGTCAAAACATTCATCTTCATTAAGCTCATCAAAATTGTTTATTATGGGTGCATCGGGCTCAAAATTGAAGCAAATCTCAACATCCGGTGGTTCCGGAGGAGGATGAGGAGATGATGGATCGAAATAAAATGATTCAAACTCGGGAAGTTCCAAAAGAAGGTCATTTGAATTATCAAAATCAACGCTAGTCAACCCTCCCTGATCGGGCTCAATCTCAAAAAGAAACGAATCATACTCGGGAAGAGAGTTATTAGCATGAGTAGTGGTACTGTCACTTCTCGTCTCTTCCGTATGATCGCTAAAAGTCTCGGATTCGGGTAAAGAATTATCCAAATGAGAAAGAGAAGTATCGGACTCCTCAAAGAACGAATCACTATCCGTGACAGGGATAGGAAATGAAGAGGGAGACTTGAGCACACGATCAGGAGTAGAGTTGTCATTCAAAGATTCGATATTAGTAACAAGACGACTAATGTTTAACAATTTCTCACGAAGAATAACGTCTTGGATTTGAAGAATATCTTCTAAGTCAAACTCTTTTTCTTTTTGATCAACATCATTCACCTCCTCTAAGCTAACGTACTCGATGTCCTCAAAATCATCATCATCACTCGGAGTATCATCATCATTTAGATCAGATAAAATCTCAAAATGATCGCTCAAAGCATCAAAAGTAGAAAAATCATCACAAACGGGCACATCACACGTATCGTCGGAAATACCCTCGAACTCACTTGGGATTGGGACAACGAAACACGATAATCGTACACACTTCCCCGGCAACGGCGCCAAAAATTGATTACGCTTCCGAACACACTATATATAATATATATAAGTATATAAGGAAAGTAACAATTATAGTATAGTAAGTATTTTCCGTCGGGTTCTAGAAACGAACTTTTAACCAAAGTTGTCTTTAAAACCTCCCGGGTCGTTTTCCCTCGACGAAGTGTGAATTGAAAATCAGTTAAGTCCGTGATCGCGCGTTTTGAATGGTTTCGAATATTTTGATTTGATAATCTATTTATACTAATAAAGCATATAAAGAAATTTAAAACTAAGCAATTAAGCACAAAACTATTAACGAGAATTAAGCAAATGCGACATTTAAATCCTAAATTATGAAAAATAAGACCTAAAATGATTTTTATACTTTTCCTAACCCTAATTGATTATTTAATAATGAAAAGCTAAGGAAATCCTAAACCTAGAGTGCTTAAAAGTTAAAAACGAAGAAAACGAGAACAGGGATCAAATCCCGTTCTTTAAAAAATGAAATTCTTAAATTTTAACCCTACGAAAGTAACTCTAATTTTTATAAATCCTAAATGATAAAAGAAATTTTTTATAAAAAAGAAAATTATTATTTTTGATTATTTTTCTATTTTTATGATTTTTTAATGTTTTTAATGAAGAAAAATGATTAAAAATACAAAACTTTGAATTAAAATATTAAGAAAATTACTGAAAGTAGCTTGAACCGAAAAGAGTGCAAGAAAAATAAAATCTCAAAGTCAGCTTAAACTAATAAGCCAGAAAAAAGCTTAAAAGCACACGAAGTGCTTATTTAAAAGGTAACCTAAAACAATGTTATAAGAATATTAAGTGCACCCTTGGACGTAAAAGTCCCAAGGGCGCAGTGGTGTGAGTGTGTGGTGTTAAGGCTTTAAAAGGTTGAACGAGGTTGAGGTCATGGGTTCAAGCTTTGCTTACCCATGACTTCCCTTGTTCCCTTTTTTTTATTTTTGCAAAATCTTTAAAAAGAAAAGTTGTAAAACAGCTTAGAACTAAAAAACTTTTGTGAAAACAACTTTTTTGAAACTTAAGCAATAAGCTGGAAAAAGGCTAAAAAGCAAACAGATTTTACTTTAAAGGAAATTTGGCCTTTTCCTAAACTAAGCTAGCTAGAAATTTTGATTAAGCTAAAAACTAAGACTAAATAAGCCACCTACAATTATAACTAACCTAATTAAGCAAATCTAAACTGAAAGTAAGCAACAACAAAATCCATAAGCTGAAAGATTCTAATAAGCACTTATAGGAAAACTAAATTCTAATAGACTAAATGCTAACTTTGAGCTTAATTTTAAGCACACAAACGAATCCTTATGAAAATAAGTTATATACCTCCTTAAAGACTGATCAATAAGCTACTTAAAACTACTTTTAAAAAACATTTTGAAAATCAAGAAGGCTATAAAAAAACTAATTTGAAAACTGCTTGAAACACTCAGTATGTACTGAGTATTAAGTTGAAAAGACAAAGTGCAGGTTTTAAACTCAAAAACAGATGAACAAATAAGCTCTATAAGCTAAAATAAATCCAAACATATTAAATCTACCCTATAATCTACTTGTGTACTAAAAATTAAAAACTAACTTAAATTCTATCCTACTGAATTTTAAGCTTAAAGATAGCCTTAATGGCTTTTTAAACTACTGATGTACTTGACACCTAAATGACCAAGACTCAAATGTAACTACTGCAGGACTAAGGAATTGAATTCTACACTTTTAAAATACTAATCTGAGTATAAAATGAGAAACTAAATCAGCTAAAACCAACTTGAGCTTAAAATGAACTAGGTCCTAAACTTAAGCTAGCAGATTCAAATTACTACTAACTATCAAGATTAAAAACAGACTTTAACCTATAAGTACCTTAAATTTCTTCTTTATAAATCTCAAATTGAAGTTATAAATCACATTTAAGGAACAAGAGTCTCTTAGCAGTACTAACTATAGTTAGTACTGCCTTGATCCAAACACCCCTTTAAGTGACTTAAACTCATTTTCAACTTATAATTTTGAAATTTAAAGCACAATTTCTTAATACCAGATAGTAGACAGCTAAAAACAAACATAATGAACAATTATCCCTAAGCAAATAAGCAGAATCAATAAGTAAACTAATTATGCTAACATTATTTTTATTTTTGACAGTTTTATGACATATTATGAAAACTTAAGATTCAAACTATCAATCAAAAACAATAAGCATAAAACAACTATTATAAGCATTAATAAACTAGATTAAACAGGAATAAGCAATTAACAAGCAAGATTAAGCTAAATAGAACAGTTAAGCTAGAAAATTAAATTGACAGAAAAGTAAATGAAAAAGGAAAAGTACCTACACCTCAGCTAAACAGAGGTATTTGCTCACAATAGAGCTTAATCTACAAGCTCTGGCTTGTAGATAACAAGCCAGTAAAGTCCATTAAGCCCGTCCAAAATTGGCTTATCATCCATATTAGGCATTTCACCAAATAGCAAAGGTAAATTTGAGATTCTTAATAAAACAGTAACTAGCTATTAATGACTTTGAAAACATATTAACTTGTGATTAAAATTAAAACTTAACAAGACTAAATTCAGCATAAGCTTAAAAATAAAGTACATTAATGAAAATTGTGGTTACATTACTGAAAATAGAAATTACAAATTTAGTAAAAAAAACTATAAAACTGAAATTACACCTATACTAATCCTACTCCTACTCCTAAATTTCCCAAATGAAGAATCCTAAGCCCTATTTATAGTTGAAATGAGGAGCGTCTTGGCTTGGGGTTGTGTTTCTTTTGTGAGTGAGAGTTAGAGTGAGTCTTAAGATTAAATCCCAGGTGTCCAATTAAGCATCCAATCATTTGGAGATGATCTTGACCCTTGATTTGCCTTGTGTATATACGGATCGCCAACGTGGCATTCTAGAAGGGTGCATACGCATTCTTCATGACTTGTAGGAGCGTTCTAAATTGAAAGTAACATAAACCCACCATGGTTATGCTTACTCGATCTTAGTTTAGCTCAGGGTTAGGGGTGATGAACAGTGTTCGCGCCCTTTTCTTTCTTATAGTTTAACTGGGGTTTGACCGGGTTATAAAAGGGTTTGACGTGAGCTTGGAAAAGATTTTGGGCCACAGGTTTTTTTTGTTTAGTTAAATAAAAAGGGTTTGGGCTGTTTGAATTTGGTTATTTAAGGATTTAACGACCGTTAGTCTTTTAATAATAAAGGACTAACGGTGTTATTCATCTAAAGACGTGTTGTGAAATTGATTTAACAATAAGGACTCTTTGGTGATTTTCAAGGTTTTGTCATCATATGTTTGACCATGGTTTGACCTTTGTTGACTATTTGTTGACCTTTTTGCTATCAAACTCCCAGCTCTTTTGCACTCTTTCCATTCTTGTGTTCGGCTTTGTCTGTTTTTGGTTTGATTTTGTCCATTTATTTAATATTCGTACCTGCACATACACAAACACAAAAACAAACATATATTTGGCATTTTTACATGTTTTTGGTCTTTTGGGTTCGTTTTACAAGGTAAAAGGTATGTGTAAAATAACACATACCAGGGTTTCAGCCTGAGAGACTGGCACGAGGTTTAGTTATCTAACCTAAGGTTTTAATGACAAGTTAAGCAATAAACACACACAATAAGACAAGAAAACGATAGAGAAGTGGTCGAGAACTAATGTAAGGAAAACATATTAGCCATAAATAATATAATAAAATGAAGGTTTGTTTTATAGTGCAATGATTGACTTATCTCGAAGGGGAAATCATTCCTTGACTTAGGCGGTACTTCTTCCTAAGAGCTAGATACGCTAATCCTGTCATAATTAGACGCATCCGTATAAAGCATCCTAATGTTGATTATAATCTATCTTAGAATCTAAGTAATGGTGCTCTTACTAAACCCTAGCTCATCGAGACTTTACCCACTTACTGCTTAACGGTGATTTATATACTAGTTGTCCATTGTCCGAGTCCTTACCAATGGAATAAGAACGTACTCGTTGATACCAAGGTCACCTTTTGGCTCAACTAAGCTCACTAATCTAAAGGAAAAGATAGGTCAATATTTGTGATCCTATGGTTCTAGATATATAAATTACAATATGGAGAGTTATCCCGGACTCTTAGCCTACGCCCAAACAACACCGAAGTTGCAGCGCATTAAATATGTAGGACTAGATCCAGTTGAATGATAGGTCGCATACTTAAGCACATAAACGAATATAAATTGATAAACATAAACAACAATCAACAATAAATTAAGCTATCAAGATAAACAAACCAAACATTAGATCTTCATAAACATGGTTGATACCTAATGGTATCAGCCGATAGTCATTGTAAAAATACACACGGTTTGATATATGAACGATTAAAATAAAGAAACCTCAATCGAACGCGTATTCGGTTGTGTGAAGATTACAAGAGTTTTCCTTTGATCTTGAGGCTCTTTTCTGACCTTCTAGGCTCCTTTATTCGTCTCTTGGTCAACTTGGTGGTTTAGGGATTCACTTGCATACCTAAAACTGAGTTTAGGGTCGTCTATATATAGTGGTCTGAAAGTCGGTTCGATATGACGTATCCAAGTATTGGATACGGCGTATTAGGGATTTCTTAGAGTATGGACCACGCTTGATATCTTCCAGAATATTCACATACTATTTCTTGAATACGGCGTATTGAGCATCTCTGGATACGGCGTATTGATCTTTATCCTCTGTGGTCTTTGGTGAGTGCATGCACAGATACGCCGTATCTTCCTTGATAGACACAGCGTATTTGTCTTCAAAATAGTAATCTTCAAAATATCTTCATTTTAGCTTCAGAATGTGTGCGTTTTGCTAACTTTCACCAATTACTCCATAATTATTGAAATTCTCAAATATAAACGATCAAGTAACAATTCTTTGCAATAACTATACAAAATGGGTTAATAACATGGGATCAATAATGCTATAAAAAAGACGTTATTTGATGTCATCAGATATCTCCCCACTAGAATCCTACTTATCCTCAAGTAGCCTTTAGAAGTTTATAAAAATGTATCCCTAAGGATATTTTCTGTTAAAGCACTTATTTAATCTATTATAAGTACACAACCAAACACCTCACGAAATAGGAAGATGAAAACACTCAAATCACTCGACTAATCTATGTGGTAATATGTAACTAATTCGCTCAATTGCTCGGTCGTGACGAATATTCTATCATAAGCTTGGCAAGGATACACATCTCCACCGCTAAAGCTAAGGAGTAACAAGTTTATAAAGGTAAATATGGTTTTTGTATGGAAAGGCTTACAGTTGATCATTCTACAATCTTTCACCAGAAGTACCACTCCAACAAGGCAGCTGAAGCATACATATATGGCAGTAACGACGGAATAGACATGTGTGTTTGATCACATCCTCATTCGAATTTAACCAACGGTTAGGATAAAGAATGATATAGGGTAGGAACCTTCTAACTTTCACCAAAAGTCGTAAACCAACGAGGCAGTTGAGACTTGCATACATGGCCATAACGACGGAATAGACATGCACGCTCGTACACATCCTCATTCGGGTAAAACCAGCGGCTAATCATTAGGTGAGAGGGAAGTAAATTGTTGATAAATAAAAATCAAGAAACAACTAGATTAAGACTAAGATACAAGTTGCTAGACACTTTTTTCCTTACCGTTACTATGACAAAGACACAACTATTTACAGACGTCTTGATCATAGATCAAAAACAACAACCTAAGTTGGCGTTCCCATAACGGTCAACTTCCCAATCATCCCAAAACTTCACATACTCTACAAGGAAAGTGGCGATATCCTCCACTTTGTACAATACTTTACATCATTGATTTTTAGACGTATCAACGAATAATAGATCCTTCGTGTAATTCCTTTGGTAATGCTCTTGCTAAACGATTATCTTTAAACTTTCCTTATCTTTTTTTGTTGCAATTTTTCTCATCGTTTTTTTGATTTTTTTTACCAAACATTCTTCAAATCTCTGTGTAGTTTCACCAACTTCACGATTATAATAATTCCTTCAGTAGTTCTTCGTTCTTCGAACTCACCATTAATTGTGATGGTAGTAAAATCACATGAGCTTTGACTACAAATATACATTCTTATTTGAAATGTGCAAATTTCCAACCGCACCAAAGATAGAAAATGACACAAGACTCGGGAAATACAAACTTTACAATTTAAGCAACTAGCAACTGTAAATTAAACTTAATCTAACAGGGTAGGTTAAGGTGTAAGGGTGTAACGAAACAATTAGTTGGTGTAATTCCTAAAGGATTGGCTCTACGGGTTGTTCTAGTGGATCATCACTCTATAGATGAGAGTGGAAAAGGGTTTAAACGGGAGGTTAACTAACCGGTGTAGTTAGTAAATAAGCAACATGTAAAGGCGATTTGGGTGTAATCCTAAAATTTACCAATTTAAACAAGTTACTCCATCTAAATCCATAATATTTATCATTGCGGTCTCGAGTGATATACCAAGCCAAGTTCTAAAGTCTACAATATCACCGGCACACTCATATTTTATGGAATTTAGGTAAACATTTGGAAACGGAAAGGCTAAATCCTCACAATATCTAACAAGGGTTATTATGTAACATGTAATTTCATAAAAGTATGCTTGAAATTTTTTTAAATTTGAGCATAATTTAAGCATTTTAGTGTGAAAAATAGGACAAGTAAACATTTTAATTCCATCCCCCCACTTAAATTATACAACGTCCTCATTGTATATATATAACATTAAATACGGGAATTTAAAAAGAATTAGAATGAGAAACTCCCCTGATAATTGCTCGGTAGATTCTCCAAGTTGCGTTTATGAGCAAGATTGTGTTCTGAAAAAGCGTCTGAATCCTAGCACAAACAGCACACACACAGAATTCCATATTTGTAAATACATCACCAACATCGTCGATTTTTGTCACACCCCGACAATGGCAGAAACTCGGGAATGCAACATAATGATCAATCATAACACAAGATACAAAATAAAGAAAACTACATTGCATAAACTCCAAGTGCTACGAAGACCATCAACCTTGAACAAACTCAAGTGATGTCCCAATCGCAACTAAAATCCACAATCTCTTACAATTATTCATATGCCCGCACAGGGGACCATAATCTAAATTTAATCCAAAACATCCAAAACTAGAATCAAACAATAAGCAAGCAAGACTTCAAACGAAATTCCACATGGGATACTTCTAAGTCTGCTAACAATCACCAAACTACTCTTTTTTTACTTCACCTGAAAATGATACTCGAAAACATCAACAATAATGTTGGTGAGCTCGTAGGTTTGACCTTAAACCCAAAAGTTGTGCCAATATTTCAACAGTGGACAATAGTGTGAATATATGCAAACAACCTTAGCATCACCGCTAATCAATAACCATATGTCACTTACGCACCTAAAGGGCCTACCAGCTGGAGCACTAAAATTAGGGCAGGACCACACACAAACTTGGGTAGGCGTACCCATTCGCTCTAATAATTACAAAAATATTAGGTAGGCGTACCCATCCGATCCAATAATATCACAAATACTGGGTAGGCATACCCATCCGATCCAAACAATCATACAACACATAATATTCACATAGCAGTCATAAGCACCTATCTTGTCCCAGAAACAAAACCACATTTCGCACAGATCAATTTAAAACATTTCAAAACACATTTGAGTATCATTTTCCCCCAACAGAAAAACAGTAAAAAGTGGGGCTACGAGAACTCACCTCAAGCAAGTATTTAGCTACCCAATCTCAATCACACAAGCAAATGCAACGACGCCCGCACACGACCTAGTCCTGTTAGTGTCTCAATTTAATCATCCAATTCCAAAATAATCTTCATGTTTGATGCATAGAGTTTAGACGCGTTGTACAGTTTCCCAAAACAGTTTTTAGTGGTGTGATGGTTGACGACTTATCTTCACAATCATATCAATTTCATTCTTTGATAATACATACTTATACTATTTAGCGTAAATAGATAAGTAATATAATAAATATTTATAATTATTAATTATAAATATATCTCGACAAGTCCATTCGGTACACCTTAGTCACTTCAAAATAATCATTATACGTTTAAAAATAAAACGCTTACTCGTAATAAACACATTAGGGAAGTTTCGAGAAAAAATATATTTTTCGTCTTTTATTGAAAATAAATAAAATAATTAAATATTATAAAAAAATCAAAAACCATGTTTTTTAGGAAAATTTATAAGTATAGACTTTTTACGAAATTTCGACACGACCCGTACATTTATACAACGTTTTCCAAGGTTTCAAACCTTATTTTCAACAATTTTTCATAAATTCGACATTTTTCGACAAAATTCCAATATCTCAATCTTTAACACTTACCAACACTTTTTCCTCCAAAATATCATTCAATATCACTTCGTAAATACATTTTCACTTTTAAAAGTCCGACATTTCATAACTACTAAATATCGCTTATTGGGCCTTAAGGCCCAACAAGGGTCCATTAGGACATTTATAAGTCCAAAATATAATCCAAGTCCAAAACCAAGAAAATCTTCAAATTTGTATATTTCGACACAAACCGGACAACCTAAATGTTGTTTTAATGAATAACCAAACACTAGAATCAACCCCAAATATTTATGTCTTCATGTTTTCTTGATCAAAATTCAAAAATTATAAGAGTGTGTGTGTGTTGTAGGTGGTGGACGAACTATACACACACAAGAGAAGTGTTGTGTGTTTATTTTTTTGAAATAAAATGAAAATGAGTGGAAATCTCTTAGCATATGGAATATATGTG